>APFE031195218.1:32603-69837 GCA_000404065.3 Pinus taeda | reverse complement strand
CCTGTCTTGTTTAGCGGAGAACGCTGTACATTGATGATCTCATCCAGAGTTTCAGATCCTTTGACAAACTTAAGATTAATAGCCTTTGTTTTCTCAATTTCTTTTCTAAGGCCAACAATTTCACTTTCTAACTTTTCAAGAAGTTTTTCTTTTTCATCAATTTGAAATTGTAGAGTATCAATGATCATATTCTTTTCTTCTATACATGTCTTGAGTCTAGAAATTTCTTCATAAAATCTATCCACATTTATAGCATCCATGTAATCATCATCTTCAAAGGCCATCAAAAGTTTATAGTCTTTACCTCATTCATCTTCATCACTATTTGATAGACCATCATTGTCTTCATGAGTGTAGTAGCTCTTATTATTTACATTATGTTTCTTGTTCCATCTAATAGGTTCCTTTCCCTTGTCAATCTTATCCTTATGAGGACATTTGGCAGCATAGTGACCTACTCTTCCACAAGCAAAGCATTTGAAGGGCAACTTACCTCTGAACCGTCCAGTACCCTGTTGAAGATTTCTGACAAAATTTGATTCTTCTTCTTCTTCTGACCCATGTCCTGATTCATAGTACTCTCCTTTGCCTGAAGCCTTGAAGGCAGCTTCTCTCCTGTCAGATGGACCTCCTTTCCTCATTTCATAAGCAGTTAGAATTCCAAGCAGTTGTGAAATTTTAAGATGCTGTAGATTCTCTTTTTCTTCTATAGCATAAACTTTACATTCAAACCTAGGTGACAAAGATATTAGAACTTTTTCAACCACAACAGCCTCTTTTATTTCTTCACCCAAGTTTTTCATACAATTAACAATCTCATCCACATGAAGAAAATAGTTAGCCACACTTTCATCATTATACATCTTGAGATTTTCATACTGAATCCTGAGGGTTTGAAGTTTTGCACGTTTTACATGATCATCTCCTTCATAGCTCAGAACGATCTTGTCCCATATTTCTTTTGCGGATTTATACTGCATAACCTTCACAAATTCTGATTGAGATAGGCATCCTAGAAGAGTATTGACTGCCTTTGCATTTGTTTCATATTTCTTTTTCTCTACTGGATCTGTAGGAGTAGCTAATGAAAAAGTATACCCTGTTTCTATGATGTCCCAAACTTCAGTACCCAAAGATTGAAGATAGGCAGTAACTCTTACCTTCCAATATACAAAGTTTGTCCCATCAAAAATCAGTGGCCTGATCGATGCTTCCCTCTCATAGTTGCTCATGATGATGGATCTTCCTTCAAGCGATCAAGCTCCTTCAGAAGGACCGACTCTGATACCAATTGTTGGAAATAATACTAAGAGGGGGGGTGAATCAGTATTATCAAATTCTTTTCAATATGCCTTCATTAATTTATTGCTCATTAACTTGTGTATAATAATGAGCATGAAACAAGAAAAACAGATAGTCACAACAAAGAACACCAGATATAAGGTGGAAAACCAATGTGGGTGAAAACCACCTGCTGCAATATGTCTCTATCTTCTTTCAATTAGAAACTTCTATTACAATGATTTTGTACTGGTGCAATCCTTTACCAGTATGCACGCTGCAACCTGCAGAGAGCTACAACTCTCTCTCCTTTTCGAGTCTCTCCTGGAAGGGAGCTACAACCCCCTTTTGGTCTTTTACTTCTTTAAGGACCATGTTTCATAAATTTTCAAACTGGATCCATGAACATCAAATAATCATCAAGTACATGAAAATCACCCAATCTCTTTATACAATGAACCAATGAATCACCCAACTCTTCAGAATGTTGTAATCAGAAAAGAAGTACCAGAAATATAAACCTAGAACTCTGCTGCAGTAGATAAAGGACAATCAACAATAGTTTCAAGATAAGAGCGCAACTTCACCAACAGGGGCCTGCGTATATCCGCAGCTCTTCTGAGACAGAACTGCACAGATCCGCACTGGTTGTTCCTCTGCTCTGCGAACTTTTCTTCAGATCCGCACTGGTTGTTCCTCTGCTCTGCGAACTTTTCTTCAGATCCGCACCTTCACTTCTGACTTTCTGCGTAGACCCGCACTGTGCTTTCTTCTCGCCTGCGTACCTCGCACTTCGCGCTTGACTGTGCTGCGTGTGCCCCACACTGTGCCTTCTCCTGTACTGCGTACCCCACACTGCGGCTTTGACTGCGCTGCGTACCCACGGACTGCGCCTTTGACTGCGCTGCGTACCCACGCACTGCACCTTTGAATCGCCTGTGTACTTCTGATTAGGGCCAATTTTTCAGTACACCAATGTGCCATAGTCAATTAGATCCACAGATCTATTCATGCGCCCGAGAGATCACGACATGCCAATAGATTCACCTTAAGTTATCTCCGTTAATTAGATCTAGCTTTTAAAACCCAATCACCCAAAATTTCAGATCTTAAGATATTCAATTGCCAAAGTTCCATTTAGCCAAGTGATCTCCTACCCTATTTATAGTCAAGCCCTTATTCACACCATGGGACAAAACCATCAATAACCAATACAAGGGATCCAAACCGGGGCTAAAATAGATCCTATACCACGGGCCAAACCATAGAATCAAGATCGACGGGCTAAATACCATGGGTCAAACATAAGAAAACCCACGTGAGCGCGCTTTGTACCGCATGGAAGTGTGTGCACTGGGGTCTGCACCTTCTGCTCGGACAACCTGCGTACATGACCGCAACATTCTGAACGACGTACCTGCGGGTCCGCGCCTTTTGAACTGTATACCTGCGAACCTCTTATTTTCTTCATTTTGAGAGCCTAAACAGACCATTTCCACTTGAGTGAGTTGCCATCAAGTACAACACCTGTATCATAGAGCCATACCAGAATCATAATGCCAACATGGAAGTCATAAGTTGAGCAAGGAGTTCTTCTACAAAATATTTTTCATTCTCTTCATCTTCTAGGTCTGCTTTAGCCTTGATGTTATCATTCTTATTTTCAGCTTCTATGATGGGTTCTAGATTTCCTTCTAGATTTCCATCATCTTCTTGACTGATGGTCATGGTCAATGCTCCTTTTGAGTGAAGGCCATGAATTTTGTCCCATATACCCTTTGCTAATGAATATTTTTCTAGATTGTTCTTTACAGAATTAGGTAGCCCATTCGAGATTGTCTTTATTTATTTTTCATTGTACTCCTTGGATTCTTCATCCATCCTGCTATCAACAATCATTGGTTTCTAGATTTCAGTGCCTTGAGTCTATAAGAAATTCCTCATTCTTGCTTCCCATATATTAAAGTTCCCATTAAGTGTTGGAGCCTCCTCAAATTGATTGTCTTCTATTTTAGTAGTACAGGGAGACACATCCTTAGGAAGATTGGATACTTTCTTCCTTGAATTATCCATTTGTGTTCTAAAGATCAACGTTGATGTCGTTAGGCTTTGAATGAAGTTACTAGCTCCGATACCAATTGTTGGAAATACTGAGGGGGGGTGAATCAATATTTCTTTTTCTGACTAGTGTTTTACCAGTTAAAACACTTATATTTAGAACACAAGATGAACAACAAAAATAAATGCTTTTATTAATATAATCTTTGCAGTAAAATAGATACAATATATAGATGGTTTCAATCAATTTCCAAGCACAAACTTGGACTTTGGTGAGGCTCCAACCTCTATAGATCCAACTCTATTTCGCTAAGGTACCAATCTTGGACTTAGGAGCACCCACTCCCAAGGACTTCAATCCTTCCATTTCCCAAGGCACTAGTCCCAAGGATACCTATCCTTCCTACTTTTGAGGCATCAACCCAAGGACTCCAATCCTCCTTACTTATGAGGCATCAACCCCAAGGACTCCAATCCTTCTTACTTCTAAGGCACCAACCCCAAGGACTCCAATCCTTCTTGCTTCTAAGGCACCAGCCCCAAGGGTTCCAACCCAATCTTGTTAAGGCATGTTTGATAGTAATTGTTTTCTCTCATAACTCTTCATTACTGAGTTCTATCTGATTACAACTTCATTGTAGTTTCCATGCTATAGCATTAATGACAACCAATCTTCTCATGAAGGAGTCTTTACAACTCTTCATACAGTCCACACAGAGTCTCCAATAGCTGACCGCTGATCATATCTCCACACAGCTTTAGTGAGTCCACTATAGTTGCACTAAACTCTGCCTAAGAACCTGCTTTCTATTCAAGCATATGTTCTTATTGTCATGGTGAATGCTTCAGAATGACTGCTTCTCTGCTGGCTACTTCTGCCTTCAAACAATGTTAGATAAAACTCTATTTATTACATCACAGAATTATACTTCAGATTGAATTGTATACCTGATTAATTCTTTCATAGGGTAACACAATTAGCTGAGAATCTCACCCTTTGAATGCCTCCTGTCTTGTTGGTCCTTTGGCCCTTTTTTTTTCTTCCTCTTGACCCTGCTGCTGCCTCTGTTTCCTCTAGTTTATTTTAACAACATAGCTACTACACTTAACACCCCTTGTGCTTTGCTTTTGTTGTTGTATATGTTCCTGATACCTCCGACTCTCGGTTTCCTCTTTTCGCTAGCTCTTTGGCTTCCTCAACACTCACTTCAGCTCCCTCTGCACTGGCTTACCCTTTAGCTTCCTGAATTCTAGGTCATTGTAGCTTCCTCTATCTCTTCATGCTCACAAGACACGTTAATTCATGAGGGAGGACCAAACACACAGAGCAAAATTGATGCCTATTCAAACTATAATAGAGCCCCATTTTTCTAATGATAATAGGCATGCACAGAGACAGTTTTGTTTAACGGATGTGCCATGTCCCAATCGCAATCGCAATCTGCTTGATTCAGCCTACTGAATTATCATCTAGGCCTCCTAAACTATCGGGAGCATTATTATAGGCTTTTGGCCTAAAAACCCTGCGCAATACAAATGTTTAAATACATAGGAAATATATGAAAAACCATGAGCGAAGCGCTAAGGGTAGACTTCGAAAATATTACTCTCGCATCTATAACTTCTTTGGGTCTGCTTTGTAATCACAATCGGAAGTCACCAATGGTTGATGGCTGATGGACGATGCTAATAACCGATGGTTGATGGACATGATATGACATTAACCCAAATTGCAATGTTGCATCGGGTCCAGTCTTACAATTGCAATCATCATTTTGTGGAGGACATCCCTTTGGGCATTATTGCAATGGGTAGATGTGATATACAGTAAAACGTTTCATAATGTGAAGGACGTATGCACATGTCACAGTTATATGATATCCACATATATATATCACAGTCGGGGGTTTTGGGGTGATGGCATGGTAGAACCCACTGATTTCGCTGTCGGTGATATACATATATATGCGCCTACATACATAAAGTTCTCTGCTCCGATAGTGTTGAACACACACACACACACACATATATGGGTTTATGCTTACAATAGTGTTAAACACAAATATATATGGGTTTATTCCTCCAATAGTGCTAATGCATCCTTTTCTCCTTTGATAGCTCCCGATAGTGTTAAATGCATATATATATGGGAGTTTTTCTCCCGATAGTGTATTCTGCCTGCATATACACTATAATACTCTCGATAGCTCTATTTTGATTTGTTTTCTCTGTGTGCTCCTCTTCTTTGGCATATATATATGGCTCCTCCTGTAGCTCCGATTGTGGCTCCTCTTGCTCCAATATTCTGCAATATACCTCTCTTGCTATGAGATTCTACAATATGCCTCTCTTGCTCTGATATTTTGTAATATGCCTCCTTTGTTAACTCCTCTAGCTTATGGCTTGGCTATCCTGATGGACTTACTCTTGATACCATGGCCTTGCTCCTATCTCTTCATGGATCTGCTCTGCTTCCCCTTGGCTTCTTATCATCATCTAGTATCTAGAATATTGCCATATCAACATCAATGACAACATATGTCAACATTAGGTTGTGAGTAGGGCGCCCCCATGGATTGGTTGGGACCTCCTTGGGGATTCCTTCTCACCATAGAACTAACCGTATTTCCTTGAATAACATAAGGAGTGCTCATGTCAATCAGTGACTGACCATGCATGCTTGAAAATGGAGGGGGAATTGTTACATTATCAACTGGTATATGCATATTGGGAGTACCCCCAGATACTTGAATCTGGGGGTTAGAACTATACAATGGATTCCAACCATATTGTTGGTTGAAGGGACCCATGATAAATGTGCTATATTGAGCGTTATAAGGAGCGTTGTATGTAGCACTTGTTGAAAGTATAGAGTTTGACACTAAGGGGGTGGAACCCGGCATAGGCTGGGTTCCACTCATGGAGGGTGTCATGTGAGGGTTTGTACCTTGGACAAATGGGATAGTAGGGTTTCCCATTAATCGTGTGGTAGTGACTGTTGACTGGGGAAGTGGTGGGGGACAAAAAGTGTCCAAAAAGTTCCATGACCCATTAGTCGTTGACGGGATGGATGGAAATGTTCCAACTGAAGACACAGGGGGTATAGGTACCACATGAACCAAGAGCGGGTCCAATGGATTTGTGGTCGGAGGGTTATAGGAAGGAAAAAATCTTGCAGTAAATGAATCCTCCGGTAATCTTGAATCATCAGTTGTCCAAACAAATTATGTGTGAGATCTTGGAGACTGATTTCACAAAGATGGGGAATCTGGTTCACTGGAGATTGGTGGATATTCCACAATGGGTGGAGGAAGTCCTAGCAATTGTCTAGATTGACGATGAGGGCCGAATGTAGTCACGGTGATCGTTAATTTTTATCAATAAATTTTATTGTGATACTTGTTAAAGTCTCAATGACAACACTCAGGTGCCTAAAAAATAAAAAATAAAAATAAAAAATACACTAAGTGAAATAATCAGCAAACAGAGGGAAATGACCCTTTTTGATAAGCACCGATCATTGGAGATGAAACCCAGTATCACAATGAATAACAGAGAGGGTTGGTCAAATCTACAATTATGGTTACTCTAGAGCTTCACCCAAACCTCAGATTGAGTGGCCAAGTATTCTCGTGAAGACGAGAACCCTCCCAAAAAATAAAGACATAGTAGGTTTGTCTGTTGTAGGTACTAGGGCAGCCCGCCCCAGTCACCTTGTGTAAGTTCCTAAAAGTATGGCCACTAAAGATACCTTAGATCACAGAAACTACTGAGGGGGGCATAGTCATAGATAGTACACTATGTGGGCAAGATACCTGAGTCCCCGTCTTAGCTCTGAAATCCCCGAAGGGATCCCCAATGCATAGAATATCCAAAGGAGTTGTAAGTAAAGGCACACTGCCTTCACTTACAATTTGATGTTGTCTCGTATTTAGCTTCACTTTGACTGGAGTGGTCCCGGTAGTATAAGTGCAAAAGGAATTTTCTCTCTTTTAATGACACTAGTTTTGGTTTATGATCTTGGGTAGTTTACTCACAGTGCCCATCCCAAGATCCTAGCCCGAACTAATGTTTGTTTTCTCTATGAAGAGTTACTGATTGATTTTAGGTCAATTTTATGTGTACTTTTTTAGTGTCTTCAGTAGGGGTGTTGATGTATGATATGTGGTGGGACTCTGAATCAAAATCATGCAAAAGGCAATGCTTGAAAATATACAATTCGATGAAATAAGTTGTATTCTACAAGTGAGAGTCTTTCATGCATTCATATTTGTTCCATGCATCCTAGTCATTATAACACTAGCATAACCAATAGAAATATTTCCAATGCTTTCTAACAATTATTTGAAACCAAAATAAAGTAGATTTTAACTATATAAGCAGAAAAATGAATACAAAAATGTTGAGTTTTCTTTTATAAAAACTTTTTAAGAAAGAAAAAAAAAAACTATTTCCTAAAAACAATTCTTTTAGGACATAGATCTTGTTAACAAACTACAATTTCAGATCCTTTTCCAATCCACGAGTAGGTTTCCCATCCCTTTAAGTTTATAGAAACAACTTCATGTCAAAATTTGGGTGACTAACGCTCTGTAGCAGAGGCCACAGAGAGTTACTGGTCTACTAACACACTGTTTGTGCAGACACAGAGCTTTATAAAGCTCTGTTTTCTTAGCTAACTTATGTTAGTGTGGGAAAAAAGTTCAAAATAGGGCTTTGGGGGTTAGATCCAAGGCTGAATATATGAGGGAAGAATGCAACAAGGCCTTGATGGGCCAGAAAAGGAATGCAAAAGTATGGGGAGGTCTAGAAGGAGGAGGAAACTGAGAACTGTCCGGGTGCACTGGGAACTAAATGTATAGTCCCTAGCGGAGTCGCCAATTCTGCTATAGGATAAAATGCATGGTGTATGGAGAATGAAGATACCGTCAAGGGTCTTCCAAAGATCCTTGGATGACTGTAAGATTATCTACAACTATCACAAATTTTACATGCATGTCCATAAACAATAATTAACTATCAAAGTAAGACAGATTCATTACCTCAAGCTTCCATGTAGATTTGTTGGAGAGCACAATGCAGCTAGGTGGAACTCCCCTGAGCTGGCTCCAGATCAAGTCCTCCACATAGAAGATACAAGCATAATCACAACATACAACCTTGATAACTAATACATGAATATATAAAAGACATCTAGTTACACATAACTAAGCTACTCATGCTAAAAGGTATTGGACAAACAACTAAATGAATGATAGTACCAACATGATGGAGTACACAGTACAACTGCAGTTCTATATTAATGTCAGAAGAGTGATTACAACCATCTGTTACATTAGCCTTCCCTTACCCCTCTAGATCCTCTCTCTCTCCCTTCTTACCAACTTCTTATGCTTAGATTTGAGACTATGCTCGACAACCATGTGAGTTATCCTTTCAAATGATCTAACCTCTATCACAATAGCCCTACCTTTCCTTATGTAGTAATCGAGTTAGAGTTGCCAAGTTCCTCCATGAGTCTCTTAAGGTAAAAGCAATTTTTTTGCCATGCTTTTGAGCTCTTTCCCATTTGCCTCCTTCATTAGGATTAGAAATCCCACAAATAGGTCAAACTTTAGATGTTTCTTTGCTTTTCTAGGTAGATTTAGGAGGGAATATAGAGATATTTATGAGTCAATTCACTCCTTTGACCTCTAGATTTTCATTAGGATCCACTAACATTGTCTCCGAACCAAAAAGTAGAGTTAGTAGGGTCACAAACACTCCCTTATGCTTACAAAGAAGCTTTATAACGCATGTTGTCAGTGTTTAGCCAGCGTTAGTGTAGAAACAAGGCTTGTGATCTTGGTCTTTTCTTCAGCTATCATGTCTTTCCCCTCTAAGCTGATGAGGGGGTCATTTTTTTGTATAACACTTACAAGACATACAAGACAGAGGGGCTACGCAGAGTATATCAGTTAATCACTGTGATGATGTGCCCACTATATGGCAAGGTAGACTATGATGTGTTTTTTGGCACGTGGGTTCCACTCATGTATGTTTTCGCCACTCAGGGAATTATTTTATTTGGGTGAGCATCCTATCATCATCCTTGATGACAAACATAGCCACCACCCAAAGCCCACCCCTCGAGCAACCTCCAAAATTCTATATTTCTTCATACCTCCTTGATGTTATCTGTTCAAGTTGCCACTTCGAGCACTGGAGCTATAATTGGGACACATCAGTAGCCTAACTCGTCCACTGCCACTGCAAAGTCTTATGGGACACAACTTATAGAAGCATGTTGGATTTAATAACCGAAACATTTATCATCCCATTATAACAACTGCTGTTTGGGGAAGAACCACCTTGCATGCCATAGAGAGCCATGAGGACTATAGTTAAAGTGGCTCATTGGTTCCCCATCGATGAAGGAATGATCATCAGGGTGTTTGGTACTCATAAATCTCCTCATGCTCTACCCAAGTTTGTCATAGATAGGACACTTCTATGAGAGGTCTGTTACTAGATGACACATGGTTTCTCGAAGGTTTTGAAAAAAGGCAAGAAGAAACCTTGGCTACCTTTCCCTCTCACTATTAGGGCGTACGTAGTAGAAAACTTCAAATAGGTAGAAGCAGAAGATGAAGAACTAGAGGGGAGCCATTTTGTGACCTTGAATTACAGAACATATGACCCTGAGAAAGTTGTAACCACCCATTCTAAGAAAGCGAAATTTAGTTGGTCTTATGCCCACACTAAGAAGGATCTCGAGGACAGGATTAGGAACTAGTATAACTCCACAAGGGAGATTAGCCCCAGTGAGTAGTAGACCATAGAAGATGAGATCCATGATGATTTCCAAGATGATGTAAGCCTCATAGAAAGAACACCAAAGGGAGCCGAGGAATCAGGGAAGTGAAAAGGAAAAGAGGTTGAAGATCCTCTAAGCGACAGTGAGGAAGAAGAAGTTACACTCATACAAAGAAATGATAAATTGGCAAGAAAGAAGCAAGAGCTAAAGAGGTGAAGAGAATTGGGGAGCAGACAATTGTAGGAATCTGGTGACCAAAGCCAGAATGAGAAAAGGAGAAAACATGAAGAAGAAAAGAAAGCGCAAGATGAGATAAAGAAGAAAAGGCAAGAAGACGAGAAAAGGTAGTAGGAAGAAGAAAAGAGAGCACAGGATCAGATAGAGGGGAAAAAGTAAGAAGAAGCTAAAAAGCAGAGACAAGCAGAAGAAGCTACAAAGAAAAAGAAAGAGGAGCAACAAATATTAGAATAGGAACTCAAGAACATGGAGGAGGATCTAGAAAGGCAACGAGCACTAGCAAAAGGAGAAAAGAGGCAATAGGAGGAGGAGCTTAGGACAGACAGGGAATAGGAAGTTGGAGTAAATGAACAAGGAGAGACAAGAAAAGCGATTGACTCAGGTTTAGGACAAAGTGAGCTTCCTGCTTTGGATGTACCTCCTGTTACTCCCGTCACTGGTGGACACCTTCCCCTCCGAGAGCTAGGCATCTCAAAAGATCAAGATGAAGAGGTTTTAGATCTTACTAAAATCACATTTGATGAAGTAAACCTCAAAATTATACAGGACAGGAAGAAATCTTGCAGTAGAACCCAGCTGACCCATTGTTAGTAACTACGGCAATGGATATCGTGCCAAATATCATGAAAAATCCTCAAATGATCGCCTCCACTGGAACAACATTCATGGCTACCACAAAACAAAACGTAGCCCGGATGAGTAAGGAGATTGTAGATTTGTAAAACAGGCTATACACATCCGAGCAAAGGGCCACCGTTGCAGAACAAGGGAAGAGAAGGATGGAGGAGGAAAACATGACACTTCACTTACTACACATAGGATCAGTTGAATTCCAAGTGGTAGTTGCAACAGAAACAAAGATTTGGTGGGAGACTATGGCAGTAGTGTATGAAGAAATGGAAACGGCACACCACACTATAGCACCCATAGTGACCATTCAAACTCACTCAAAAGAAAGGGTTTCCATGCTCAAAGAGGCCATGACCGCTTTACATAAAATACATGAGTGGTCTAAAAAGTACCTCAAAGCCCTGGTAGTTCCTAGGAAAGATTGGATTGCTATGCAAAATACCAGGGTCTAGCTCCATATCAAAGTTCAGTCTAGAGAAACATTGGCCAAAGATGCAGAGAGGGCATTGGCTTCCTATAGACAATTGTTCAACAATTTGGAATCAGTGATCCAACTACATGGGTTCCCCTTCATAGGAGAGATTGGACAGGTAAGAAATCAGGAGCAGATCAATAATGAGGTGCAGGAATTTGTAGAGACATATAGACAAGTCACCCGCACAGGAGATATGCCAATCTCAAGAGAAAATATCAAGCGTTACATCGTAGAACCAGTGAGGCTCTACACCAAGTTGGGTGCCTTTAATAATCATATACATTCCAAATGGACTACCCTTCTCCTGGACGCACTGGAGTGCTTACACTGACATGATGAAGGCGAGCCACAGATCTCTCCCATCGCGGCAGAATACAACATATGGTGCGCTTACCTAACAGAAAAGCTCTGGCTCAACAGTCCAGAACTTGCCATCTGTAGATTAGCCAATTAGGATGATATTCATTTTCCTTTTGTGTACTATGGTAGCCCAGAATACCCTATGAAAGCGAAATGTCACATAGAATGCCAAGAGTCATTTGGTAGGTGAGAGGTCATGAGTAAGTCCAAGAGTCAAGAGTAGACCAAAGGTCTCCCTTATCCTATAAATGTAACCTCATGCCTCATTTGTAAGGGCTTTTTGATAAGGACTATTTTGGAGATTCAGAGACATATTGCTTGAGAGAATTGTTTTCCTTCTAGTCAATACAAGAGTTAATTGTATGTTTTCACTATTGAATTCTTCAAATATCTATGTGCTTGTGCCATGAGTATTTTCCTCACTTGACGGATTGAATGTTCCCAAAAGCTATTTGATGTGCGGTCTCCCCACATGCTGTTTCGTACTCCAAATATGGTTTTTCTATGTATGAATGGTATTTTTTTTGCTCACTCTATACTCATGCCAATGAACTATTTCTTTAGGTATTAGTATAATATGTTTTTGACTACACAGCTATGTATGCTGATAAATGGTTGATTGTTGTGAACTGATTTTGCAATCATTAAGCATTATTTATCTAGTACACACAAGTCTTATCTAAAGTTCTACTAATAGTAACTTTATGTGAGATTGTGTGGTTTGCCTTTTGCTATTCATGGTATATATATGGTACAGGATACTTGTCAATTATTCTCTTGTGTTTATTAAAGCTCATACATTCTACTAAGTTTATATCACACCTTTGTCCGAAGCTAGCTCCACAAAACTGAATGGCAGTCGGGCCTACATACCGGAAGGGATCTCCAACACACTTGGTGTAGGCTCTAGTTGGGAACCTAGACCTGAGAGATCCCCTTGACTGTTGGTGATAAATTCCAGCCCATCAATAGGAACTTATACAGTAACATATCTACAAAGGAACATAAGTGCTCGAATCATCGTTTAGGGTTGCGCAAAGAATGATCAGATACCTTCACGGAGGTTCTAAGAGACGAAAGAGAGAGTACATCAATAATCCACAAATACTTATCAATATGCATGAAGGAAGGGTTTAAGGCATAAAAACGACATGAATTCCATCTTAGGGTGCAGAAACTTAGTTCCTGCATCCCCCCATACTGCTTCGGGTGAGACTTTGGTCTGTGCTCTGCGGACTGATGCCAAAAGGTCTAGTAGTGTAGGGATTTGCTTGGCTGACTAATGCTAAACCTGGATTAGGGCCCATCAAGCCAAATGGTTTCGTTGTCAGGACTGGGATCTGCATAACGAGATGTGTGATGTCACATCATTGGAATCAAACTAAGAAGGAGATTGAAGATTGGTTGGATAGAAAGATCCACGAATTCGTGGCACAAGAAAATAGGAATCTTCGATTGAAAAAGGAACAATGGTTGGAAAAATATCTGTACACAGAAATTCATGAAGTCTTCTCCTGTTCTTTCTCGGTTGACTTATAAGAAGAGATCGCAAAGTTGGTAGACGACCAGGGAATGTGGAGGCTTGACAATATGATTGTCTGGACCCGGAGTTAATGTGGAGATTCGAAGCCTCTAAAAGTAAGATCATGCATGTTTTCAATCAATATCTTAACTATATCATAGGAGGTATTATGACAAAATTTGCGGCTGATACTTTGGTCAGCTACAGCGAAGCAGAGTGCTACTTCTTCAAAGGACTGCGAGGTAAGTATTTGAAATCACTAAATACTTGGATTAAAATTGTCTTGTGTGAAAAGTAGGTCATGCAGTTACCTTGATATTTGGAGCTATTCAAAGTGGAAAGTCTTTCAGGGATGAAGGAAGAAAAGGTCCTCAGTATAGCCTGCTGATTGAGCCTCCTTTGAGTGATGACGAAGGAGTAGCGCAGGCTTCTCCACTGAGAATTATTCAGTTGATAAGACAAGGGTTCCCATGAATACCTAGACCGCCTCCATACTCATCCCATCCATCCTCACTACCTCCATCATCACCTCCACCACTCACCCCACCACCCACACCACTGCCACCTCCACCACTGTTCAATATGGCGAACTGCGTAAAGATACCATTATTCAAAGGCATAGGAAATGAAGATCCAGACCAGTTTTGGTTTGTCATGAAGGCTGTATGGGAAGCTCAGGGTATCATGGATAATAAAATGAAGAAAGAAACAATGGTGAGTGCTTTTCAAGACCATGTACTAACATGGTACATTAAGTACAGTATTGATAAACCAATTTCTGCATTGGAAAATATCTAGACTCCGCTAAATAGGGAATTCAGTAGACCTAAGTATAAAGTGCAATCAATTGTGGGATCTAAGGAGATCATGATGAAGCTTGTGGAGATGCCCTGAGATTTGGATCAGAGATTGAAGTGTATGATCTGTGAATCCAACATGAACCTAACTAATGGGCAGCACTACAAATGGTTTGTGGCCTTGCTCTTGCCCTACCTAAGTGTTGCACTATCACAACAAAAGATTGGGATATAGGCAGAAGCTCTAGAAATCACGATGAGATTGCATGAGACACCAATGTAGGATGCTAATCTGGGGGGTCAGCAGATTCATGCATAGTTGCAGAAACTTTGCCTCTAAATGCAAAGTCTGAAGAAAGACAGAACAACTTGGCCGAAGGCACGTGAAGAAGTCTAGTACCTGAAATGAAAAGGTTAGGGGCATGACAAGGATCAATGTCCAGTATTTGTGAACTATGTTGCAATAGGGGGACTAATGCCTCTAAGGCCGGAGGCCACAGTAGGGCCAAGTGCAGGGCACATGGTATGGTGCACTATATGCTAGGTAGCTGGGAAACATGCGATTGACAATTGCCATTTTCTACAAAAATTCATATAGACACCACAACAACTCTTCTACAACTTTTGTCAATCGGTGGGTCATGATGAGCGCAATTACTATAGTTACAAAGTAATGATGGATGGGACACCTACATACAAGGTCTAGGCTGAAACGTGGCCTTCAGACCAAGGCGCTAGGGGAGCTTGAGATGAGAATCAGGGGCACAGCCGAGGCCGAGGTGGAGGGGAGCCTGGTAGAGGCCAAGGGTAGCTGATTTTTTACAATTGTGGAGGACCAGGACACTACCCGAAAGATTGCCTGAATTCGATGTGACTATCATGCCTCTACTATACTTAGTTTGACCATGCAACTGAGGATTGCCCTACATTATTGACTACGATTTGTGAAAAGGGGGCACAGCCGATGTAGAACCTCCAGATGATGAGGGTTGAACCTCACAAGGAAAACCTTAAGGTAAACATTATGCTGCGAAGTGGAACGATGACTGATGAGGATAAAGGGACGTCGTCTGCAGAAGATGAGTGGGTTTGCAAAGCACCTAAAAAGGAGTCTGGGTTTGATATAGAGCGTGCAAAAGAAACCTTTATAGAAGCAAAGAAACGCTTCGCTGAGGCCTCTACCTCAAGCAGTCAGGAGAGACTAGTTGAAGGAATGGACCCATCCATGATTACCACGTTCTTAGAGACCTTCATGAAACTGCTCCATGATAGTAAGGCTATGAAGGGACTGCAAGAACTGATCAATCGATGTGCTGGCAAGGACAACGTTATTGGAAACCGCATGTAGTTAGAAATATTGGTAACCATAAGGCAAGGACTAGATGTGAGATGAGACTCACCGCGCAGATAGAGGAATATGAAATGGACCAAATTATCTTGGATCTGGGGTCTGACACGAATGTTTTGCCAAAAAAACATGGGAAAGAATGGGGAGACCTGTGCTCCAATGGTCTTCAATCTAGTTAAGGATGGAAAAATCAACATAAAATTATCCCAATGGGGAGGTTGTAGGGGGTAACAATTGACATCAAAGGAGCAAGCACACTAGCGGATTTTGAAGTAATAAAGGTTGTGGATGATAACAATCCCTATCTTGCACTCCTTGGGATCGATTAGGCCACTGACATGAATGAGGTAATCAACTTGAAGAAGCAAAAGATGATATTTGAAAAGAAATCGCTCCGTGTAGTGGTGCCACTGGATCCTGTAGAAGGACCACACTATACAGAACTGATCCGCGATTATGAAAGTGATGACGATTTGGACCAGATTTACAAGATAACAGTGTGAAACGAGGATTTGGTAACTCTGACAGCAATTGGACATATTGCATGGGGCCACGAGAGCTCCTGCACATTAGATTCAGAAAAAGAACTAGAGCACTAGTAGAATTAACTGCATGAAGTATCTACATTGCGCTGTAATATGATGACCAAGTCATTGTGCTGTGTATCATCAGAAGTAAGGAATTTTCCTTCTTATGATGGGTTGACTGATGTGGATATATTTTTGGATGCATTTGAAAGAGAAGTGTTAGAGAAGCATCATATCTAGGCCTTGGATTGGGCATTGCCTGCTATGCCCACAAGATGGTCGAGTACGCACAAGATGATCGAGTATGCACAAGGATAATTTCAGTGATTGGTGCGAATATAGGAGGATGATAAGAATACGTTTTGGATAGATGAAGGTACATATGACAGACAAGTATGATGGAAGGGATGATTTGTGTGATCACTTGGCCAAATGGACTAAGGCTTATGGAGCAGAGCCCCAGTCTGAATGGGTGCATCTATTTTGTCAGACATTGGATGTCATGCCAATGAATTGCTACTTGGAAATAAAGCTCTGCCATGGCACTAAATAATGGGACATCTTGCGCGAGGGCTTTATAATGATGTTCATCTTTGGGGATGGGTTTCACTGTATTGATGTGGCACTACAAGAGGTTAAAGCAATGATCTTTAGGATACTGCAGGATCCTTTGGACCTGATTCAACCTGATTGAACTACCCAGCTGAGCCATGAACTGGAATGTTGTAATGTGACCGCTGAAGAAGAAGATGAGGATCCTAGAAATATTAATATTCTGAAAACCAAGGGTCACCGCGAGGTTGAAGGACCACAAATAGAGAATCCAGACATAACCACGCTGTTGAAAACTAGACATGTTAACATTGGCACAGAGGCGGAGCTAAAATTTGCAAATATTGGGGACTATTGGGATGACACAATAGTAGATAAGGTTGCCAAACTGCTCCACAAATATCAAGACTTATTCCCTATGAAATTTTCTGATCTGAAAGGGATAATAGGAGACCTAGGTGTCATGAAGATCACCCTAAAGCCAGACATGACACCTGTGAAGCAAAGACCGTACCGCCTCAACCTGAAGTATAAGGAAAGGGTCTACGTTGAGTTAGAACAGATGCTCATGGTAGGTATTATTGAACCAGTGGAAGAATCTGATTGGGTAAGCCCAATAGTGGTTCAGGAAAAGAAACAGAAGGAAGAAATAAAGATATGCATAGATCTCAGGAAATTGAATGATGCTTGTGTGCATGATCCTTTCTTGACCCCGTTCACTGACGAGGTCTTGGATAATGTAGGTGGCCAAGAAGCATACTCTTTCACTGATGGGTTCTCTGGGTACCATCAGATGAAAATCACACTTGAGGATAGAAGCAAGATGACCTTTGTGACTAAATGGGGATGTTTTCAGTACACTATAATTCCTTTTGGGATGAAGAATGTGCCAACAATATTTTTGTGCGTAGTCATTGTGGTATTCAAAGAATTCATTCATAAATTTCTGGAGGTATACTTTGGCGATTGGACAGTGTTTGGATTGGTCAAGCACCATATGGAAAGTCTGCGCTTGATGCTAGATACATGTAGGAGATACCAGATCACGCTCAATCTGAAGAAGTATCTATTTTGTGTCCCTTTTGGGATCTTGTTGGGTCATGTGGTATGTAGAGAAGGATTAATGCTAGACCCCATGAAGGTTGCGGTGATAATCAACTTGGAGGTGTTGAGGAATGTGAAACAGTTGCATGCAACTCTAGGGCATACCAGATACTATAGGAAGTTCATCAAGAACTATGCCCAGATCACCATGCCTATGGAGAAATGTTTGAAAAAGGATGCTACGTTTTGTTGGAATGATGAATGTCAGAGGAGCTTAGATGTGTTGAAAGAGAAAATGGTCACTGCACTGATCCTAGTCTTCCTGGATTGGAAGAAGGAATTTCAGGTGCACGTGGATGCATAGTGTATTGTGTTGGTGGCCATTCTGACAAAGGCAAGTGAGGGAGAACTAGATCATCCTATAACATTCGCAAGTAGCAAGCTGTCTAAAGCAGAGACAAATTATTCCACGATAGAGCGTCAAGGATTAGCTATGGTGTACACGCTGCAGAAGTTCAGGCACTATTTGCTGGGTGGACACTTTAAGATGTATATGGATCATTCCACATTAAAGCACCTGGTCAACAAGCCCATGTTAGCAGGGAAAATATGTAGATAGCTACTGTTGTTCCAGGAGTATAACTTTGAAGTTATTGTGAAGCCAGGACGAATAAATGCGGGACCTGATCATCTGTTGTGCATTGAAATTGGAGAGGAACCTACTAATTTGGAGAAAGGACTGCTTGATACACAACTCTTCACAGTGCGCATCGCAGATAGTCACTTTGAAAATATTATCCACTTCCTGATGAAAGGATCAGCTCTGGAAGGTTATACAAGTCAACAGAAGAAGGAACTAGTAGTGCACACGACAAACTTTTCTATCATTGTAGGGCACTTGTACAAAATGGGGTTAGACGAAATATTGCGATGTTATGTGCCTAACTTTGAATGAAGCAGAATCCTCGCTGAGGCTCACGAAGGAGCTACAAGATGACATTATGCAGGGAAAGCAACAATGCAGAAGATTCTACGCACTGGGTTGTGGTGCAAAACATGCATAAGGATTCAAAAGCATATTGTAGGGCATGTGATGCATGCCAAAGGACTGGTAGACCTTTATGGAGGAATGAGCTACCTCTGATGTCGCAAGTGACATTATAACCATTTAAAAAATTGGCAATCAACTTTGTGGGACCAATTCAGCCACCAGGAAAGAAGACGGGCATGCGGTACATCATCATCGTGACTGAGTATTTGACCATATGGGCAGAGGCATAGACTCTGAAGGACTACACAGGTGCGATAATAACAAAATTTATTTTGAGTATGTCTTGATGAGAATCAGGTGTCCAAAGATCTTGATGAGCAATCACGGTATGCACTTTCTTAACGAAATAATCAGTGCGTTGATAGAAGAATTTCAGATGTATCATTAGAAAAGCATGCCTTATCATCTGCATGCTAATGGGATAGTGGAAGTGTTCAATAAGATATTGGAGAGTGCACTGATGAAGGTCTGCACTGCTTAGAGAAATGACTGGGATATGTGTGTACCTGCATTGCTATGGGCCTACAGAACAACTTGCAAGAATCTGACTGGACAAATACCCTTCAGACTCGTGTATGGCATAGAAGATGTGATGCCAATGGAATACATTTTACCTAGTCTATGCATAGCGGCACTCACAGGAATAGCGGATCATGGAGCCCTGGAACAGAGGCTTGCATAGCTAGCAAAGCTCGAGGAGGATCGATTTCTAGCTAGATTCCATCAACAAGTTCAAAAGGAGCACGAAAAGGCGTGGCATGATTGGCACAACAAAATGTGCACCTTCAAGGTAAATGATCTAGTCTTGTTATATGATACTAAGTTTGATTAATTTCTAGGGAAATTTAGGATGCATTGGCTAGGACCGTATGTCATCAAGGAGATTACTGATGGTGGAGTAGTTTAGCTAGTCAAATTGAATGGGGAACACTTCCTATGGAAGGTGAATGGTAGCCGATTGAAGCCATACACCAGTGATCCAACTAGGTGACTATATGAGGGAAGCATAGTCTTAGCACTCTAGGTAGCTGAAAGGAGGCATAGGACTATAAACTACATTACTCGGTTTGGGGAGCTGTGTGAGGGGAGAACTGTGCAGAACAAAGGAATGTCACAGGGTCCACCACAGAGCACAGAGAACTCTGCTACCAAGGGAGAAACCGTGCAGAGTAGCTAGAAAGTGACCATTAAAGTCACTGTTCATGATTTAACGATGAGAAAACAGCCAAATGGAGTAGGAGGCCGAAATTTAAGTCAAAAGTTATGGGCAAGATATTTGACAATATGCTACCAATCTCGCATTAATGAACCCATTTTGGGGGGAACAATCGGAATTGAATTCAAAAGTGCCTATAAATTAAGGGTGGCTACCCAAAGAAAAACACTTTCCATTTTGAGAATTGAGTTGTTGAGCTCTCAGGTGCACATGAACCATGAAAACTTTGAAGTTTTGATAGCAAGTTCAGTATTTGAGATGTTGCCAAAGGAGACATAGGAGTTGTTACATAGCATCATGAGCACTAAGGTAGTGACAACTGAGGGAGTTGTTCCAGAGGTAGCTATGGCAGCAAAGAGAGCTACCCCAGAAGTTGCACTTGTGGAAGTACCGACAGAAGTGCCTAAATGCCCCAGGACACCCAGGCCAAGGCCTACGCTAACCTAGGAGGGTCCAAAACCAAATAAGGACAAGCAGAAAATGCAATCATCGGTGTGTACATCACCTAGGAGGCACCCACAGACGGGAAATCCCACATGTAAGAAAAGGACAAAATACTTGACCTAGAGCCAAAAAAAGAGGCCGAAGAAATCCCCATGGATGATGAGGATATTGCAGTGGAAATGGAGGATGTTGAAATTGAGGGGTTAAACCCCATCTCTAAGCTTCCTGAATACATTCCTCAATGCAGGGGCAAGACTAAGGTGCCCAAAGATATTTATGAGAGTAAGGTCACCCTGCACACACCCCTCCTGCTGGACCAAATTGTATTTGAGGGACCACACTTGGGGCGTGTCCCCCTTTTGAAGTTGGAGGACTAGGACTTAGCTGACACAGAGCGCTTCCCTCATTTAGTGACAAACCAACTTGTGCACCGTGTCTTCCACAAAAAAACTGGAGTGACTACTTTGCAACTGAGGAAGTCGCTGAAAGGCGTGGACAAGGTAGGCTTGCTAAGCCTACTATGGGTTCTGCATTATAACTGCACACCTATCACGATGGTAGTGATCAAGTAGATGATGTGCTTGGTGCAGGATGGGTGTCTGTGGCTGGAGGATCTGATACCCATCACTGACATGTTGATCCATAGGATCACACGACTATCATACACAGGAGAAAATCCAGCCATGGTGTTTGGCGGAAAGGTCGGTGAGCATGTGCCTGTCGAGGTGATGAAGGAAAAATTCAAACTTGTAAGGAAGCCGCACAACTACACCATATAAAGTATCTCCGACCTCATGGTCAAAGTGGTGACACAAATCTTGGTAGGGAAGGTTATGCAGAAGTGTTACACAGATGAAGTGTCAGCACCAGTGATAGCTTTGGCAGCTCAAGTGCATGGAGGCAGTTCAATTTAACTAAGTGCTACCACTGTGGTGAGTTCCTCATGAACTATCGTGAGGCACAAGATCACAATAAGAATTTCCAATATGCATGGCTATTGCTGTCCATAGTACTGGTTATGTGGGAGCTACCTAAGGATAGCCAATTTCCTTTGGTCACACTGAACCTACGCGATGCAGCGAAGTTCGCTTCATTGTGGGCAACCAAGGATCCTCAACAGATAAAGGATAATAAGAACTTTTGGATCTTGATGGAGATGAGCATCCATATGGCCATCAACCGCAAGCCGTGGCTGAAACCTACAAATTTTGAGAAGTTGCAGGAATATGTGGAATTCAAGGCTAACTTCCACCATGTCTCAACACGGGTGTGGAAGGATACTAAGAATAAGTGGCACAACTTGCCATACTTGGACACAGATGATGCAATTGTAGAAGTCCTTGACTGTAGACTGACAGATTGACGCAATGTCACAGACTCAACAACGGGATCTAGCAAGACCACTGCATAGTGGAAGAAGGAAGAAGATAAGTTGAAGATGGAACAACTAGTTGTGAAGAGAAGAAAGGAGGCCGACAACAAGGATGAGGCAAAGCATGCTGTTGTGCAGTAGTCAAGTGGACAGGTAGGTGAAGAGGAGCGTGGCTCTAACCGGATTCAAAAGTGGCCTTCCCCAGAGACTGAGGAAGAAGATGATCAGGTGGAGCAGGGAGGAGTGGATCCAATGATGACTCTGTTCCACATTGTGCAATAGAGACCCAATGAAAGTAGGGCCATAGGAGAAGTCCAAGGCTAGAAAGACGTCTCTGGACCCAATCACCCTAAAACATGGGGACTTAAATGACATAGGTGATACGGTGTGAGATGCCACCATAGAACTGATGTAGTAGTTCGAGCAGTAGAAGCAGTAGGCATTGGTTGCTATATAGACTAGCCCAACATTAGATCTATGTGAGCTATAGATCCATGCATCACAGATAAAGACCAGTGCGACATCAACCAATTTGGCACCTGGCACCTCAGAAGTTGTAGGAATGCTATGCACAAGGGATCCCCAAGCAATAGTGTTTCCAGATGGAGCACTGACAACAGAGACTGAAGCTAACAGACTCATTGTTAGTGCCCTCAAGAGAGTTTGACACAACCTGGCCATGCTTCCCAATGAGGCGTTTGACCTTGTGTAGGACAGCGTGATTGCAGAACTTCAAGCCCGTGAACAATGTGCAATGCAGGTAATCAGTAAATAGAAGGTCAACAATGCCCAGATAACCATGCATAGAGACTCCACTCTTGACCTTGTAAAATACATTACAGACAAGAACGAACACATTGCTAGAGTCATGGTTGAGGCGTGCAGGACTGTCCCTGAGCTGGGAATTCCTGAGGCTGAGCTGATAGATGTGAGGGTTCAAAAGCTCACTACTAGAGTGCGTGACACATGAACTGAGTTGGAAAAGGATCAGCTAGAGTTGAACCTCAAAATTGCAGAGTTACAGTTGAATGCCCAGCCTTCGACTCCATCAGAGATTAGAGAGAAACATGAGAACGTTGTGAAAGATGTAGTAGCAGCAGTAGAGAGAACAGTGAAGGACTGTACCACACCCTTCAAGCAATCACTTGAGGTAGTCACTTGCCTGCAAGAAGATCCTACTATACAATGGCTGGAAAAAGAAGCATGGGAGCTATAGTAGCACTATGATGAAGTCAAAATGACAACATGCACTCTCACCATCACGCAGAGGTTAGCTAAGCTGCAGGAGGCCAAGGCATTGAAAGAGAAGGTATATGCAGCTTAGCACAAGGAAATCATGCTGAAGACTCGCTTGAAGCCTTGGTTGGATGAGGCCTACTTGGTCATGGCCACTAATGAAGGCAAGATGGCTAGTCTACAGGAGACTCAACAGAATATTAAGTCAGATAGTGCAGGGCTAGCGACAGAGCAGTTGGTTGAGGAGATGAAGTAGGTAGCAACACAATACACCACCGAGGTAGAAATTGTCCAAGTCAAGCTGTGAGGTCTTCACAACAAGATCTCCACACTAGAAGAGTGACTCGAGGGTGAGTCACCATGTTTGTTTTGGGGGCCTGTTGGGAACAGGTCCATTAGGGGTCAATTTTGGGGTTAAAAACCCAAGTTTTGGGGAAGAAGGCCCAAAGTTTGTATAAAGAAATGTAAAGTCTCTGCATTTTATGGTCATGGAGCGCGAAGATATCAAGAGTCAAAAGGGGTTTTCTGCCCTTAGTTTAGATAGGTTGTGTCGGTTTTAGAGATCTGCCCTTGGTCTATAGACCATGGGATTGTATAAAAAGGAGGTCTTAAAGGAGTCTAAGAAAAGTAGTAAGTTAAGTAGAAGTGCTTGATGAGTTTGTAAAGAGCTAAGAGAGAGAATCTTAGCGTAGGAAGAGGCTCTGCAGCTGAGTGCGCAGAGACCTAGGGTATAAGTCTGCAGCTGAGTGCATGGACCCCTGCAACTATGTGCATAGGGAGGATAGAGTCTATATTGAAAATATGAATCATCAATAAAGAGAAGTATTCTAAAATTACTGCGTATTTTTCCTCTATGGATCGCATGTGATTATGTTATGTTAAGTTTTTGGTTTATGTTACAATGGTAATTTGATGCGCAAATGAATATGTTTCTATCCGGTATATCAACGCAAATAGGGATATATCTTTATGTCAAGGTAATCTTAATTGCATGGTAAATTTGGCAGACACTTAAGATAATTCAAGAACTTATAGAATAACATATTTACAGAGGTGTGTAAGTGCTTGAATCATCGTTTAGGGTTACGCGAAGGATGATCGTATACCTTCACAGAGGTTCTAAGAGACGAAAGAGAAAGTACATAGATAAGCCCTAAAGACTTATCGATCTATGAAAGGAAGGGTTTAAGGTATAAAAGTGACATCACACCCATCTCTAGGTGTGGAAACTTGGTTCTTACGTCCCCCCATACTACTTTGGGTGAGACTTTGGTTCACACTCTGCGGATTGATGCTGAAAGGGCCAGTAGTGTAGGGATTTTCTTGCCTAACTAACTGATCCAAGATCTTTTGTTTATAGATGTGTTAAAGAATTACATGCATAAATTGTAGCTTAACATAGAAAACTTAATGTGCACATGAGAGAAGAGGAGAAACACATAAAGTATGAAAGAAGACAACAAGACTTGATAATGGAGTTCGTTCGACTTGGACTACGTCTCTGGGCCCTGCTCGATCAATGGGGAGGCCTTCATTCATTAAGTGGCATGAGAAAGAAGAGTACAAGCATTAGTTACAAAAAAGGAGTTTTATATCTCCATACTAAAAAATGGCTGAAAAATTCAGAACTCTAGTGGAGAAATGAATAGCACCACTGCATTCGTGGTGTCAAGAAGTGCTGAAACCATATAAAATTTGCCAAATTCTAATAAAGTGAAAATTCGGCCCACCTGCAAAAATATGCCTTGAACTACATGCACTACCTCGTCTGCCTCTGCACACTGACAAACTGTGTTTAAGTATAATCTGGGTGGCGAATTTCTCAATGAATTTTTTGTGGTAGATTGGTTGGAGATCTTTTTAATAGGGAGGAGGTCAAGGGGTCAAACCCTGCCTCCTCCATTTTTTATACACTGATTCTTTTTTAAGTTCCAACAAACCCTTTAATTACGTTATGGGTTGGGTCGGGCCTACCTTGGACGGCCCACCCACCATACCCACATCTCTCCAGTCGTCATGGATTGGCGCACTATGCATTTCCTTTGGAGTGTGGTTGGGTCCATGCCCCAAGGGTTGGCCCACCACTCATTTTATATAACGGTGCCATGTTTCGTGGTTCCATGGGATGGTTGTGGGGTGGTGGGGTCATGACCACCCACCCTATGTTTTATTGATGCATTCCATGGGCTGTGGGGAGGGGTTGGGGGTCATGGCCCATGCCTCCTTATTTAACATTTCAGTTACATAGGGTTTGTTTGGGGTGGTGGGGTTGGTGGCCCGCCACCCCCATTTTTTATTTATTTTTTATTTAAATAAAACAAATTGTGCATTTTTGAAAATTTGGTTTTGGACCAAAGGAGTCTTTTTAACGAGGCAAAATTTTTTCCTAGAATCTGGTCAGAGTTGGCTAGATTCCATCCGCCGAAAAAAGTCCAATTTGCGCCTTCATTAATCCTACCTAGACATCAAAAAGTCAACCCAACTTTGACTACCTCTATATGCTTCATCCAGACTCGAATTGGAGTGTCATTCACACCATTTGAATCAAGGCGACGAGCACTTCGATCTGATGTCAACTTCATCATCTTTTCGCCACTTTGAATTTTAAGTTTTTTCCATGCCACTAGTGTCTGGAGATCCACCTGGATCAATCCTCCCCATTGAGGATCTTTTGGACTGCCAAAAGCTTTATCAGTCAATTGGCAAGTGAGGGAATTTTTCCCTCACTCTTTCTTTCTCCAGCCATTTTTCCTTGCTAGGATGCATCCCCTTGAAACCAACTCGAAGGTATTCCACATCTACCCATCGTGAAGTCATGGTTCTTCTTTCAAGGACGATTTCTTCAGGTTACTCGTTGAGATACTCTGGTGCGAAGTCATCAACTGTAGGAATTGTGCCGACCTCTTCGGTGTCCATAATCAATGGTGGTTCATACAGCTTTAAGTTCTCCACATTCACTACGAAGTACATTTGCATATATATCGAAAAATCGAGATGAAAGGCATTGTTTCCAATCTTCTCCAAAAACGTGAATGGACCATACCGGATTGGTCACAACTTCTTTTGTTAACCCTTCATCCTATCCTTGCTGATATGGAACCACACTTTGTCGCCCACTTGAAATTGATGGTCGACTTGGTGTTTGTCATGTCGAGCCTTGTACCGGGCTTGAATTTTCTCCAACTACTCCTGTACTGCTTGGTGAATCAACTGGATTCGCTGAATGAACTACTGTGATTTGTCCCTGTCATCACATCCACTGGAGTCATCTTCCCTTCCAAAGACCATATCAAAAGGGTCTTTTGGCAGGTGGCCAAAACATGTCTCAAATGATGAATGATGCATAGATGAGTGCACTGCTTGGTTGCAGGAACGCTGCACATATGGAAGATGCTCATCCCACAACTTAGGATGTTTCCCACAATAGCCTCGCAACAAGTGTACCACGATGTAGTTTAAAACCTCTATATGTCCGTCAGTCTATGGATGAAATGTTGTGCTTCTTTTCAACTTGGTGTCCATCATCTTCCACAAGCTGGTCCAAAATTCTCCGAGAAAGCGAGAGTCCTGATCTGACACAATCAATGTGGGTAGCCCAAAATAGACCCAAACATGTTGAAAGAAACGATAAGCAGTCTACTTTGTAGTGATTTGCTTTTTACAAGGCATTAAAATACACATCTTACTAAAACGGCCAATGATGACATACAAATAGTTGTGACTTTTCGTAGACAAAGGCAAACATCCTATAAAATCCATTGACACACTTTCCCATCGACAAATCAAAATAGGGAGTGGTGTGTAGAGCCTGAGTTTTCTATTAGAGGGCTTTGAACAGAACACATCACACAACCTTTTACATAGTGAGTCACAATGTTCTTCATATGAGGCCAAAAACAAAATCTTTATACATGACACAAATTTTTTTCAATACCAAAATGACCAAACACAAGGGAGGTGTGGGCCACTCGGATTACATGTACCCTTTCTCCTGTGGGTTTGCATAATTTTGCCAAGGTGATACAACAATTTCCTTGCAAGTGATAGTTTTCCACCTGTGAATCATGGGTTATTTTTGCATAAATCTCCTTAAAGTCATCATCATTAGCATATTGTTCAACATAACTTTCAAAAGATAACGAAGCATTATGAAAAATAACAGAAGCAGAAATAGGAGGGCGAGATAGCATATCGACCACTTTGTTGCTAGTGTCCTTCTTATACTTTATTACTAGATGAATCTGCTAAAGAAAACTTGTCCACATGAAATTACAAGATTGGTGCAAATTGGTTTATGACTGAAGATACTACAAGGGCTGATGATCTATATGGATGATGGTCTCCTTAGCAATCAGGTAGTGTTTCCACTTTTTCACACTCTATACCAAGGCATATAATTCCTTGTCATAAGTGGGATAGTTTATCACAACTTGAGAGAACTTCTCTGAATGGTAACATATCGGCTTCTTTTGTTGCATCAATATAACTCCCATGGCATATCCGTTGGTGTCTTTCTTGATCTTGAATAGCTATTGGAGATTTGGTAAGGCCAAGACTGGTGCAGTGCTGATATTTTCTTTCAATGTTTAGAAGGACTTTTGCTACTTTCCTCCCCATTTAAATACTTTCTTTACACTTGTCAATGCATGTAAAGGTGCTGCAATAATAGAGAAATTGGCAATAAATCTCCTCCAATATTGTACTGCACCCAAAAAGCTACGAACCTCAGTTACACTAGTAGGCTTATGCCAATTTATAATTGCTTCAACTTTAGAAGGATCAATTTTTAGTTGACCATGACCAACAATATGACCTAGGTAAACAAAAGAGGTTTCCCTAAACTCACACTTTGACAATTTTACATTGATTTTTTCATTTTTCAATACATCAAACACTTTCTTCACATGACATACATGTGCATTCCAACTTTTACAAAAGATAAGAATATCATCTAGATAGACAAGAACAAATTCATCAATGAAAGGCCTAAAGAGATCATTCATGACCCTCATGAAAGTGGTTGGAGCGTTGCAAAGTCAAAATGGCATCACCATCCATTCGAACAACCCCTGTTTGATCTTGAAGGTGGTTTTCCACACATCTTGCTCTGCAATTCGAACCTGGTGATAACCACTATGCAAATCCAATTTGGTGAAATAGATAGCAATCTTTAACTGATCTAATAAGTCATCAATGTGGGGAAGAGGGTAACGATTTTTCACCATGATTTTGTTTAGTTCTCAATAATCCATGCACATCCTCCATGTGCCATATTTCTTCGGCACTAAGACAATCAGTGAGCCGCATGGAGTAGTTCTTGGTCTAATGATTCCTTGGTTCAATAGTTCCTGCACCTGCTTTTTGATCTCCTCCATATCAATGGCTGACATCCTATACATGTCAATATTTGGTAAAGGAGTGTCATGCTGCAAATGGATCTCATGTTGGATTTCCATCTTCAGAGATAGTCCCTTTGGTTCCTGCAACATCTCATCATATTTAGAATTAATTCACATAATTCCTTGTTATGCACATGATCACAACCCTGGAAAGCATCGGATAATTCTTCATCTTTTCCCCTTACAATCATAAGCATGCAACCCTTACTGGAATTCACCAACCTCTTCATTTTTCATGCACTTACAAGGCTGGCATTGATTTTAGTTTGATGAGCCCTTACAATATATTTTACCCCATATTTTGTGATTTGGTATTTGTTTTCATGATGGAAGAAGATTGCCTTTCTATCATATAGATATGGACTCCCTAACACCATGCCGCAAATATCCAATGGTATCACATCCAATTTTACCTCATCCACTAACTTAGAAGCGATCACAAATTTAATCTTACACTGCTTAGTTACATTCAATTTTTCTTTATCATGTATCCATCCAAGTGGGTAAGGTTTTGGATGCGGTTTTGTTTCCAAGCCTAGCGTTTTTACCAAGGAATCTAAAATTAAGTTTTCTTGGGATCCAATATCAAATAGAGTTTCCACTTTTATATGATTTATGATAACTCTAATATGAAATAGCTCAATTCTCTTTTTTTCATTAGGAAGAGACTCATCTATTGAACTAGTACCTTCATGTGATTCAAAATTAACATGAGGTGTAAGAGTACCTTTTGTTCCTGCTGCTGTGATCAATGCTTCATCTCCTGAATCGGATCCAAGGTCTTGCTACATAGTCTCCACTGTCTTCTTCTTGCATTTTCCTCCATACTTCTTTGGTCTCTTTCCAAGTATTGTTTCTAGCAATGATTGTCGTCATGACCTTCATTTTTGCAGTGATTTTAATAAGGTCTTTCTCCTTCATCTTTCTTGGTTGATGTCGTCCTCTTCTCCTTTCCTTTTTCTTTCACTTTGGGTTTGCCATTTGGAGGTTTGAAAGGTGGTTTCTTGAAATGATCGTCTCTTTCATTTTTTCCTTTGTTCTCAACATGAATTTCCTTTACCCTAGTGGAGTCAATAGTAGTTGGTTTGAACAATAATAATGAATGTCTAAGATAACTATGTAATGATCCAATATACTTAGTTACTACTTCAGGTGAGTCAAGTACAATGCCCAAATTAAGTACCTGTTTTCTAAATTCCTTTGTAAAGCTTTGAACATCTTGACCTTTGCCTTACCTTAAGTATTTCCAATCCATTAAGTCTTTTTTCTTTTAGAACCCAAGGGATAGAATTGTTCCTTTAATGCAGAAATGAAACTATGCCATGAGGAAAGAAGATTACCCACACTCTTACTACTTTGCAATTTTCTCTCCCACCAAATGAGAGTAGTGCTACTTAGCCAAAGATAGGCAAACTGAATCTTTGCCTCATCCTCATCGATCTGTTGAATCCTGCAGTAGATTTCAATCTACCTAATCTAGTTACTAAGCTTTTCTGTATTACTTTCACCGTTAAACATGGGAAGATCAAATTTGACATCTAATTTAAAGAAAGGTTTCTTAAATGCATCCCTTGAATTTCTATGATGATGGTGATGAGAGGAAGAAGAAATTTTACTCATGGAAGGAGAAGGAGGGGGTTATTCTCCACCATTTCCATGCACTGAACCTTATTCTTCTAGATTTCTCTCTTCTGCTTTCTCCAGCCTTGAAAGCAACTGATCGACATTCTCTACCATTGTGTAGAAGGTTTTGCGGAAATTACGCTCCTCTTCATGATGAGCCTCTTCATCTGCCATGTTTCTCCTTCAATGTGCATGCCCCAGTTTTGGATCAAAAGACTTTAGTTTCTCTTCACCTCTTCAGAGCCTTTTTCTTGTTAGCATACAAACATGCAATTTACATCTGAAAAAAACCTGCTCTAATACCACTTGATCCAAGATCTTTTGCTTATAGATGTGTTAAATAATTACATGCATAAATTGTAGCTTAACATAGAAAACTTAATGTGCACATGAGAGAAGAGGAGAAATATATAAAGCATGAAAGAAGACAACAAGACTTGATAAAGGAGTTTGTCTGACTAGGACTACGTCTCTGGGCCTTGCTCGATCAATGGGGAGGCCTTCATTCATTAAGTGGCATGAGAAAGAAGAGTACAAGCATCAATTACAAAAAAGGAGTTTTATACCTCCATACTGAAAAATAACCGAAAATGCAGAACTCTGATTGAGAAATAGATAGCGCCATTGCATTCATGGTGTCGAGAAGTGCTGAAACCATATAAAATTTGTCAAATTTTGACAAAGTGAAAATTCAGCCCACCTACAAAATTCTGCGTCGAACTACGTGCACTACTCCTCTACCTGAGCGCACTGACAAAATGCATTTAAGTATAATCTGGGTGGAAAATTTCTCAATGAAGCTATTATGGTGCATTGGTTGGAGATCTGTTTAATAGGGAGGAGGTCGGGCAGTCAAACCCCACCTCCTTTTTTCATACACCGATTTTTTTTTAAGTTTCAACAAACCCTTTAATTAAGTTATGGGTTGGGTCAGGCCTACCTTGGGTGGCCCACCCACTGTACCCACATCCCACTGGTCATCATGGATTGGTGCACTGTGCATTTCCTTTGGAGTGTGGTTGGGTCCATGCCCCAAGGGACGGCCCACCACCTGTTTCATATAACGGTGCCATGTTCCATGGTTCCGTGGGACGATTGTGGGGTGGCAGGGTCATGGCCACCCACCTCGTGTTTTATTGTTGCATTCCATGTGTTGTGGGGAGGGGCTAAGGGTCATGGCCCACCCCTCCATATTTAAGATTGTATTTACATAGGGTTGGTTGTGGTTGGCAGGGTTGGTGGCCTGCCACCCCCTCTTTTATATTTTTTTTTGTTTAAATAAAAAAAATTGTGCGTTTTTGAAATTTTGGTTTTGGACTGAAGGAGTCTTTTTAATGATCCAACCATTTTGCATGGAATTTGGCTAGAGTTGGCTGGATTCCGTCCGCTGGAAAAAGTCCAATTTGTGCCTTCATTAATCCTGCCTAATCATCAAAAAGTTAACCCAACTTTGATTGCCTCTATCTCCTTCATCCGGACTCGGATTGGAGTGTTGTTCACCCCATTGGAATCAGGGCAACGAGCACTTCAATCGATGACAAGTTCATCATCTTTCCATCGCTTTGAATTTTGAGCTTTTTCCATGCCACTAGTGTCTGGAGATCCACTTGGATCACTAACGTTGAACCTGGGTCAGGGCCCATCAATCCAACACTTGCTGTGTAAAATTCCTCTAATGCATGAGCGATGGGATCATGTAGTTTGAGTGGAGGAAGTGAAATCTAAGTGTTTGGTTGATCTTCAATGCAAAGTAGAGAGTGATGAGGAGCCTTACGTGTTTCAACAATTTCCTAATCAGAAGTGAAACCAAACTCAGGACAGCGAGGGCCTGACATAACCATCATCTCAGGCTAAAGTGCCTCGATAGTCTGGGGGGTTTCAACTTCATCGAAAAATAGATCATCGTAGACCAATGCCTTAAACAGATTAACAATGATTGAATCAACATCGTGATCGGATGAAGAAGTAAAGAGATCACGACAACCAAGATTAGAAAATTCGGGATGTTTTTTGACATCCTCATGATTTGATGAATCGTGCAGAGGGGTAGATGAGAAGAAAGGATGTTCACCCTCTATGTTTTCAAAAGATAGATGACAGATTAGATGGATTTTTGGAGGAAGATATGTACTCTCCAAAATGTAATGATAGTCTGACATCCAACGTCTCCTGTGAACGATCGGAAGTAGAAACATCCGGAAATGAGTTTTCACAGGGGAAATAAGTAGTGGCAGAATCACAAGGGATGCCAAGATAGAGAGGGTGAGGTGTAGATGGAAGGGAGTCATCCTTCACCATGGATTCTCCTTTAGATTCCCGCACACACTCATCATGAATGATGGTGTAGGTTGGCTACATAACACCAACTCTGTCAACAACTTGATCCTCATTCACTGTAGGTGAGGAGTTTGGAATGGAAGAACACAAGATAGTACAATCTGGAGGATCAACAAAACGCGAGGACGAAGGTTGAGGGAACGAATCCATGTGACCGCCAATAGGCTCACAAGCCAAATATGTGCAGATATCAAGAGTAGGAGGGGTGAGAAGATGTGATAGTTCAAAAAATGTGTGCGCATAATAGCCCACATCACTCTACGATGGTGGAGCTATTTTATGAGGTGAAGGTGGATAGTCACTTCTAACAGCAACTGTGCCTGCCTATGATTGTGCATCTCTAGCACCGAAATGTGTTGAGAGGGATTTGAATGATTTCAAGAATTGTATATTTTCATATATTTAAATAATATACTCAAATATCCCATCGATAAATTCCCAATCAATTTCATCTTCAAGGAATTGGTATGCAAGATTACAAAAACGTGTGTAAAACTATTCATCGGATTCATCGGGTGCTTTTCGTAATTTCAGAATTTCTTGATCAAGTGCTTTATGGTTAAAGTGATTGAAATCGTGGTCTATCTCTACGACCAGATGAGCAAGAGAATGAATATATTTTTCAGGTGGCGTGACACATCAGTGCATTGGGTGCTCTCGAAGTGTGTAGATGAACAAAATGCAGGTCATTTATTATTCAAAGATTCCATGCCTTTTACATGAGCCTACAACACTAACTGCATGCTTAACCAAGGCTATGTGGCCTCCACCATCATATGTTTTATGTGACAAGTTATCCAAGAGATTTTCCAAGATAATGAAGTTGTTTTCCATAAGACATACACTCCGGAAGAGCAACTTTGTAGTTAGTCATGATAGATATATAGAGATCCAAAATAGATTTGAGGACTCAACTTGTCATTTGGCCGTGCTTCGAGCACCAAAATGTTGATGGTAATGGACCCACCAACATGTTAGGGGATCTCCTCAGTAAGAAGTCCCAATTAGACCTTAGATTGTTTGGTGTAGGAGTCTCCGCAGTGGGTCATATGATAATGCCTTTACCGCAGTTTCGCACAAAGGCAAGTAATATGTCCCTATTAGTAGCAAGGGTGTGACATATGTGGTAAGTCAAGGAAGGTGCATGAGTGGTTCTAACACATGAAGGGTGAGGTGAGTGTGGCCCTTGGAAACCCATGATAGCTCGGAGTTAAGAAGGAAGCACACGAGCAAAGACACACCACAAAATTGAAGGCAAGTTAGCTAGCAATCCAAAGTGATGGTTAAACCAACAACAAATTTCAGTAAGATTCATACATACATATACAGAAAATAGCTACAGATGCATGCGTAAGCAAACAGATACATATATCATTTAGAGTAACCATATAGTTGAAATACAATATGACATATGCATGAAACATGATGGCTCGGTTATATTAAGAAATGTAAGTTATAGTAATACAATAGAACCATGACCAATCACTAGTTACTACAATGAAACATTACAGTCACTTTCGCCTGCTCCTCCAAAGAGATATACTAGCTCTACATAGTGGAGAGGCCAAGGCTCATTACAATATTGTCCAAGATTTCTCTAAGATAATCCTATCGGAAGCTTGGCTGGCCAAAATCCTTTACACTGAGTTATGAGGTACTATAAATAGCAAAGGGTGGCGTGAACCTTGAAATTTCCCTTTGTGACTGTTCATTAACCCTCATGACTCTTCAACTACTCTATGACTGTTGCATTCAACTATCGACACTTGAACTTCCACTTGACAAGACATTACATACAATCTGCACATGTACCCATGTGAAACAAAATGGCTTGAGAAAGCCATGTAAGACATCACTAACACTCAAACCATTGTGGTGAGAACAACTCTTCTACATCCTCATGATGTTCAATGGTAGTGAACTGATGCCAATCTTGGTCATCCGTGATGGTGTCTGTGTGCTCAATGGTGACATCTTGCTAATAACGAACTCTTGCCTCCATTGAATCTGGGTACACTCATATGGCTCCTCGATCCAACTCATGTGATAATATACACATCACTGTATTGAGTACAACTAGACCAACAACATACTAATGCATAGTGTTTGTGTTGATCTCCAAGCATGTGTTGGTGATCGTGCACATCAAATTGTAAAAATACATGTTCAGCTCCAGTCAGACTTTCTCTTTGCCTTCGCCTCGATGAGTGTGCCTAAAGGGTGGAATCGCATGCATGTGCACAATGACATGCTTGTTGTTGAATTCCCTTGCATGCGATCAACATGACTACTCACCTTGTCTACTCCGTGCCAGCTGCTAGGATGGATCTATAACTTATACGGGTGCAGTTTCATCTGTTTGTGCATGTTGTGCCCCCTGCTATACTTGTTCCTATTGTAACTCATTCTCTCATCTGTGCAACTCTTGTTCTTCCTTGAGTTTCCACTTCAGCACATGCAACTCCTTCTCTGTTTCTCTCTTTACCTTCGTGCAATCTTCGTGTCGCACCGTCACCTCATAGCCTTAATATCCAAAGCTACTTTCATCATGAGTGGATCTTCTTTGAACTTTATAGCTTTGCTTTGCCTTGTTGGGCCTCTGTTTGGTCCTATTTTTACTTGAAATCTCTCATGTCGTTGTTTGTTAAATGATTATTGTTGCAAGTATTTGTTGCTTCACTTGTTTTAACAGGATTAAAACATTATTAAAAATTTTGTCTATCATGATTTTATACAGGCTATGGATCTACATTTACCTGCCCATACTATGCAATGGATTCCTGCACCAGCAAAGGCATGTTCAGTCCAGGCATGTTTTTATGGATTCCTGGACTACACTCCCATTCCTGCACTAGAAGATGTGTACAATTATGTATACTGCTCCAATATAATTTGTTGGAATTAGAACAAGTTAATAACATATTTGCCTCCAAATAGGGAATTGGCTACTGTAGCATCAGATACCATTCTCTGATGACATCTCAAAGTCAATGAGAAATGGTAGGAAACCTTTATAATTGGCTTCAGCAAGCTGAGGCACATATTTCTGACACATTACAGTCTTTAGTTGGGCAGAGTTCTGATCCTGTAGTATTTATGTCACTTGTTGAAAAATGTTGGCAAGATCTTTGTGATCAAATGCTAATGATTCGAAGAATATCTCTATTTCTTGATAATACATATGCTATAAATATGTTCGTTCTCTTTGGGACATGGGATTACAATTATTGCGCAAGAATTTGTCGCTATGTACAAAAGTTGAGCATAAGACAATCACTGCCCTTTTGGGATTGATTGAGAATGAGAGAATGGGTGAATTGGTAGACAAGACTCTGCTAAACCATGTTTTGAGGATGTTCACTACACTTGGAATTTATTCAGATAGTTTTGAAAAGATGTTCCTCGAAGGCACTGCAGAGTTTTATGCATCTGAATGTGTAAGATATATGCAACTGTCTGATGTTCCAGATTATTCAAAACATGTTGAGGCAAGGTTGCACGAGGAGCACGAATTGTATGGTGGAGGTCTTACACGTGCACTTTTCTGACATATGCACATTCTGATCCCCAACAACCTTATCCTTAAGATCTAGAGGACAGATCTAATATTAATGGTCTTCTTCTTTATTGGCGATTTTGATGCCACTGGTGTTTTATTTTTTATTTTTGTACATTAAGCCATAATTTAGATCATGCAGAATGGTGAAAGATGGACCCAAATGATATCTGGTTGTGGGTTTGATGTTTTCATTTGGAGAAATCAAAGCAACCAATTAGAATGGTAAACCTAGATGCTTTCAGAATCCCCCACGTAGACCATCATGGTGGAGCTACTCGAATGCATTCGAACAATTGTGATGGCAAATCCCATGAATGTAGATGACATGATATTGATATTCTGAAGTCTCTGATAAAATTTGTTCCTTCGAGTGATACACCTGTGAGAAGTCCATCATCACGCAACTAAGAACAGAGCAATCAAATCTCACTTTCTAGTAGTATTACCATTTCAGGAAAAGAGGAACAATTCACCTATTTTGACATTTAGTTGCAAAACCAATTTTATTCCTGGGAATTTGTTAAGATTCATAATATACTCTTGTATTTTGATTGGTTGTAAAATCCCAAATTGTAATTTGATGCCTATATATAAGCTTAGGAATTTCCTAGAGCAGGGGGGAGTTAGTCAATGAATCAATTCGTCGATAACATAAGCACGCACAGGCACAAAAGGAACATGTAGAAGGGAGGAGATGTTAGTCCCAATGTAGCATCATGCAGATTATAGGTTATGGATCGCTTATCCTAGCTGTTAGAGTTAAGTTTTTGTTTGCATAATGTAAAAGACTAATTTTAAATGTTAATCGGAGTATTTATTGCTATGCTATGTTTATCTATTTCATGCATCTCATATCTTTAATTCTTGTGAGAACTAGGTTGCTCATATAGGCTGTGAGCTGGCTAGGTTGGCTGCCAGACTAGCTTAACACCGCTCTGCATCTTTTAGATTAAATAACATTCAAATTATTATTTACTGTGTGAAATATTTAACTGTTAGAAAATTATATATTACGGAGCAATGGAACACATAAAATATTGCAGAAATATAAACACAGAAAACGCACAAAACAAGAGAGACACAGATATACGTGGTTCACCCAGTTTGGGCTACATCCACCTCGAACAGCCAGTCCTTCCTTTCTATTATCCAGCAAAATGAGGAGACACAACCTACAGCAAAGCCGCTGTAATATCCTCTGTTTTCTCTCACAGTCTCACCTCTTTTGTTTTTCTCGCTCACACACAGAATACACATCTATATCGCCGCCTCAAATACAATACCCTCATACAAAGAGAGGGGTTGCCTTCTAGGGCAAAAAACCCTAAACTAAACATAAGTTCTACCGTCAGATCATCCGCCTAATGAAC
>APFE031195218.1:8176-32281 GCA_000404065.3 Pinus taeda | reverse complement strand
TATACATCCCGCTGAAACAAAGACCTCTGAACAATCATGCTCCACACACAACATTAACTATTTCCATTCTTTTTCCTTCTTCAAATTGGTGTTATTAAATCTAGTGCAATACTTTCCTTTCGACTGCAATATTGATTTGATTTTCTGCATTAGAAATTGTTCTTACACTCGAAATCTTTCTTTATATCGAATAAGGATTGTGTCCCTTCAGAACATCTGAATTTACAAGATCAGCATATGCATTGACACTCTGCCTTTATGATTTGTAATGTGTAACTTGAAACCATTGAATTGATTTAGATCCGTTTAATTTATATTCTAGAACCTGAGATCGACTTAAGTGTTTTTGGTTTCAAGGTAGTAATGCTTTCATTCAATATATGCATACAAGAAACCATATATTACTCAAAAGCAAAGATCACATATATATTTCCATCATTTTAAATCATGATGGTTGCAGAGACGAAATTTATGAAAAGGAAATTGCCTCATGTTTAAAAAACGATGATGCTTATTTCTCACTCTAGTTGCCTTTAAACTTCTGGACAATTCTACAAGATTTATTTTCAGGGACAAGGAAGGTGAGAGAATCGATAATTTCTTTCGTAAGTTTATTTACATAGTAAATTCATTTGTTATGTTCGCTGATGCTTTCAAGTTAATTTCACACATAGGTAGATGCAGTAGAATTAGTGTAGGCATAATGGTTTTTTATTTCCTCTTGAATTTATTCTAGCATTTATAGTCTTTTTTATATTGTGCCGACATTTCTTGGTTTCCAGTTCCTATTTCCCTTCTTTTTTCTTGTACATAGAATTTCCTTTTAAATTGTTAAATAGTAAAATATTTCCTTTTATTTCCCACATGATTTTAATTATTTGGATTGGTGTTTTTGGAATTCTATTTTAATGCACAATTTCATTTATTGTCAAGATTAATGTGCAAGATAGACTAGAATTTGTTTTACAGGTTGCTAGGGGCTCTCTCTGGAATTTCTAGTGTTGTGTCTTGAAGTTCAAAAACCACCAGATTGAAAATTAAATGTTGGTACATTTATAGACCCAATGCTGCACCCAACATTTTGGCGTTGTTGCCGAGGAGGCACTGTTTTGGGAATATTTAGTGGTCTTGGACAAACGTCTAACCCTAGATCTAGTAACAGGTCTAGAAACAACAGACAAAGTAATCTTAACCTTTCCTATAAACAACAGATAAAATAAGAGAATAGAGAACCTACTTGTAGCTTCCACTCGTTCCTTATCTCCCTTGACTGATTCCGTTGCTCTTTCCTGTACTTAAGTCGCTTGAGAAGTACTTGCACACAGACAGAAACAAGAACCCTTCAAAGAAAATGATATTGATTTATTATTTATAAATAACATGGAATCAAGAACATGATATACATATGAAAGCATTAACATATAACACAAGCATAAGGAAAAACTCTTGAAAACTTTATTGATAAGAGGAAAGATTACAACCCATATAAGCTCGATCCAGCAACACTCTTCCAATTCATTTCCTCTTCAACTCATGGAAAGCAAGACACTCCAACACTATAACAATACTTGCAATCAATTCTAATCTCATATCACTAGCATCTCCTTACAACTCAATATTTTCCAGCCCTGATCTCTTAGATGAGTGATCTATCTATAGGTGAGTGAAGGAGGTTATGCCATAAATGGAGGTAATGAATATCTTTCTAAATTTAGAAATTAGTTCCATGGAAGAAGGTATAGGGCATTGATGTTTCCTAATTCCATTTCTCATCCAAATGTGAACTCAAAGGAGCGGGTGGTATTGAGAGACTTCTAAAGGTTTCCAATGGATAAGGAATCTTTAAACCCTCACAAAAATTTTCTCAAATTCACTCAACGCAGGCCAAAGAGGGACCAAGTGCATTGCATAGCATCGTGTCAGTGTATGGTTTGCATTGTAGCACACCCTAATGAAGGCTTACCTGTGATGATCTTCTTAAAGATAGCTTTTGGATGTTTTCAGTGATGGAACTTCTTTGGAAGTAAGGCATTCTGATGACTAGCTTCTTTAGGGCATGTAACAACTGCACTAGGGGTTGATGAGCCCTAATAGTATCGATCTATAATTTGGGGTTGATGTGCCCAAATGGATCTGTAACAGTTTCCCCCTAAAGCATGAAGTCGTAAATATATATGTCGGGTGAAATGCTTTATCACGAGGAGAGGAGGTTTCAAACAGAAGGTGACCTGCATCAATTACAATACATATATCATGATAATTTGATTTTTCTCATGAACTAGCTGAGGGAGGCATACCCATGTTTAGCTTATAAACTTTCATTACATGTACATAAATCAGATAGTCGTCTACATATATAGACTCATGTTTCTACAGATATAGATCGATGATTAGGATGACCATTTGTGTAAGGCCATTGTACATTTGATTTAGTGCTCTTGAAAATATCGCAACCTAGATGGACGAAACTAGATACGGGGTCTTCAATCTCGTTCAATCTTTTGTTCAAGTACAAGTCTAACCATGTGAATAGATGTTTTGAAGTCGAACATGGAAAGACATCGTCTGATTACCAACCAATGATGTAAGTTGTTAATAGATGTGAGAGGAATCACCAATAATGATAATGACCCTCAAGGTACTATAGTACGTTTCACATGGTTTGAATGAATGATTTGATGTTGAACATCATACAAAGTCTTTCAGTCGAAGGCCATTGATGTCAACCTATCACCAGAAGCAAGAAACCTGCCATTGATGTATGAAAGCCTCAAGGTACTGAAGGGGTGTTTCTAAGTCAACTTCTTGGATGATGTGTTGATGTCGACAAGAAGCAACTCGTCGCAGGAGGGCCTTGATGTATCCCGCATATATAAAATGAAACAAGATAAATTATTTTGGAGATAAGAATCGACTGATGACACAAGGTTTAGGAATGGCGGTCATGAAAATAAAGGTTTATGGTATTGCAAAGGATGAAGTTTGAACTAAATGAATTCTCTTGAACATATCGGCGATACTAAGATGAATCGGTAGCATTGACCCAAAACAAAGTAATGGATGGTATGATAGACCAATGATGTGATAACCATCAAGCTGAATGACCCAACCCAAATAGTCACAGTGATGAGGTGAAAGTGTCATGTTCAAGAGCGACTCATTACCATAAAGTTTTCTTGACTTTTTCCATTTTCCCCAGTCATTGTTAACCAGTACCTCTTTATTTTTATCAAGCTTGAGGAGGATAACATATGCTTGTTGTATAATTCACCCTTCAGGCAAACCCTTCACTATTTGATGCTTTAATGAGTCTAGCAAAGGTGAAACTCGGCCTTGTATAGATGGACAAGCTTGTCACTATTTGATGTTTTTAACAAGTTTAACGACAAAGATAACTTGGTCCTTTTCATGTTTAAAGAGTTTGAAAAGGGACAAAAAGGAAACTCCATAAGTTATTTTTCATAAAAATAATCTCTGTCTGAAAAAGCATAAAATAATACAAGAGAAATATCGATTCCAATCCTTTAACAAGCTGGAATAGACAAGTGCTCAACAATCTTTTCATATTTAGAGAGTCTAAAAAGAGCTTGAAGAGGACTCTACTTTGAGGAATGAGTGGTGTCTAGGATAGAAACTAGTTTTGGTGATGTTGGAACTTCTCAAAACATGTTGATTTATGTGAAGAGACTGGCTAATAAGACCACTCATTGCAACTGTTCCTCAAAAATGGTAAAATAACCAAGTAAAAGCGTATGATCGGCCAAAGGGATGGTGGCAATGGGATGAAAACAATAAAGGCTCATCCGACGAAAGAGGCTGATAGAATGGCAATCACAAGGGTTAAATTGGAAATGGGTTCATTTTTAGACAAGCTTGAGCCATATGGAACTATGCTTGCATTTCGTTTCATGTTTATAGAAGCTTGAAATGAACAACTATGCTTGAGATTAGTTTACATGCCCCTAGCATGATGAAAAGGATAGTCTCCTGTAACTAGATGGAAGTCACTAGGGTGAAGCAAGACAATTATCCAACACCTTTTTGGCTTCATCCAGATAGGGACAAAGGTGAATGAGGTGATTACCATCACAAGGAAACTTAACTTTACCACTAGGTGCATGCCCCCCAAGCTTCATTACATTCACCTAAGTAGACTACTCATGGCTATCAGGTGGATGGAATGAAGGTTCTTTTAAGAGATCAAGTGAAAGACTCAATTGGGATTTTACGAGATCTAATCAAAGACTGGACTTGGAACTTTGCTGCAAGGGGCCTTGTTTCATTTTTTAATGAACTTAACATAGGACAAGGAACTATGCTTATACCCCTTTGTTTCATTTTTTAACGAGGTTGATAGAAGACCAAGAACTGTCCTCATAGTCCCTTATTTCCTTTCTTAACGAGGTCGACACAAGACTAGGAACTGTCCTTGTGGGAGTTGTTTCATTTTTTAATGAGGTTGACACAGTAAAAGAACTATCCTCATATTCCTTATTTCATTTTTTTTAATGAGGTTGACATAAGACAAGGAACTATCCTCGAATTCAATCACAAGTCATAAGAGATCATGAAGGAGAGATCTGGTTCCAATGCCCCTAGTACATGATGTACAATATCACTGAATTGATCATCAATTGATGTAGGTATGGAACAGGTTGCCACATAATTAACCCATGGCGGGGATGATACCATTGGTATAAAAGGACCATTTAGGGAAGATGGTTGACTAGGAGCCATATTTGGACCGGGAAATGAAAGTTGGTTAACGATGACAATTCTGCCTTCATGAGGGAAACAAATCACTAGAAAGAGTGTTGAAACAATAGCTCAGATGTCATAAACATAGTCGCGCCCAAGAAGTAAATTTAAATCTAAAGGGCTTGGGACTACCATCACGTTTAGATAAATAGATTTTCCTCCCAAAGTAATAGGTAACTAAGGGAGGATCCCTAATATTTGACTGGTTCCTCTGTTAAAACCCAACAATTTTTGTGTAGCAGGCACAAGCAGTGTCGAACCAAGAGCATGCCAAGCAGTTGAGGAAAGGGTACTCATTGATGCACCTTCATCTATAATAGTGCCAGATACAATCATATTACAAACACGTACTATGATCTAGAAAGGCACATAAGAAGGAAGGTGGAATCCTTCTAGTTGATTCCAATCAAAGGAAGTGCCTAGGCTACTTGGAGGGGGTATGTAGAAACGAGAGGATTTACCCTTAAGTTATGAGAACTAGAGTTTTTTCCTCCTGTCTTGATGGAACAGGAGGATTGCCCCCAAGCTCATTAGAATCTGAAGAAACAAAAAGAACTTGAGTGGTATCATATTCACTCTCTTCGAGAAAGGTATGATCAACTAATGGTGAAATTGGGTCGGGTATAGACTCATAGGACTCACTTTTAGAGAGAATGGGTTTGACTAACAGTTGATTTTGGTCAGTCAATCCATCAAGTAGTGAAGGATTAAGGGATAGTCTCCTGTAACCAGATGGAATTCGATGTGGTGAAGCAGGACGGTTATCCAACACTCTTTTGGCTTCATCCAGATATGGACAAAGGTGAATGGGATGATTCCGTTCATATAACATATAAGGAAACTTAAATTTACACTTATTTCCTTGAACTTTACTACCACTAGATGATGGTGTGTCACCAACATGATCTCTAGAGGTTCATGACATAGGATGATGTGAATGAGAAGACCATTCTTCTAAAATATGAGGAATATCAGGACAATTTCGAAGGAGATGGTCTCTTGCACAAAGTTTGCATGGATATCGAACTTTGTGAAGCTTGACGAGTAGTTTCTCATCATATGTTACATTCAAAGCAATGGTTGATTGGTTGGCACTCTACTGAATTTTCTTCTTCTTCTTCTTCTTCTTAGCCACCTGGTTTCTAGTACCAATACTTTCACTAGGTGAAGAGGAAGAAGGGGAGGAAGAAACAACCAAGGAAGAAGGCAAAGGGTCAACTTTAGGATCAACTGGAGGTTGATTTTGTCTAGTTGGAGGTGTACTTGATTATGGATAAATCACGACATTTTGAACCAAGGAGGTTGAAAACAACCATACTGGAAAGCTAATAGTAAATCACGGAAGGGACAATGAAGCCATATAAGGAGCACCAATATTTTCGAAAGAAGGAAAAGGACTAGGATTCCCATCAAAATGAATTCTTTGATCCATGGACTCCAGATTTGTCGCCATATGTTTCAACCTAAGATCAACTAAGGAGTGAGCGAGGGGGATGTTATTCGGAGTCAATTAATTTTTATGACACTGGAACACAACTTCGCTTTTTCATTTTTAAAGGGTTGAGAAAAAGAAAAATATGGCTTTAGTCGCCTTCGATGTTTAATGAGCCTGAAAGGACAAGTGCTCAGATGATCCTTTGACTTTTAAAGAGTTGAAAAGGAATACAAGTGACTGCTCTGGAGATTATAGACAAGAGGGTTTACCAGACAAATCGCAAAACTACAGTATACACCTTGGTGATAAATGAAAGAGAAATGACCAAGGAATTTACGTATGGTAGTCAATCTTCCTGAATGATATGTTTAGTGCATTGTGTTTTTGGGAAAATTAGTGTCTTGTTGAATTACTAACCCTCTAGGTTTGGCAGCTACCCTAGAAACAACAGTTTAAAGTAATTCAATGATCTTTCCTATGTGTAACAGATAAGAGAAAGATAGTACAAAACCAACCTGAAACTTCCGCTTGATCCCTTGCCTGATCTCTCTATCCTTTGGCAGATCCAGTAACTCCTCCCCTTACTTAACACGCTTGGAGAGTACTTGCACAAGTACAACAACAAAGAACTGTCAAAGCATCGTGATATATTACAACATAAACATTATAGAATCAGATATATAATGAACAAATGAAAGCATTCACAAACACACAATCAATTGGGAAAAATCCTGAAGAACTTTATTAATAATAAGGAGAATTACAACCCAGTTGTTTGATCCAGTTCCATCCTCCCAGCATCAATCCTTCTTCACCTCATGAATTAGCAAGAACACACCAACAAGAATACAATGCTCTCTCCACAATACCAAAACTAACAACACTTACTTGCAATTCACAACAATTCAGCCTTCTAATCTCTTGAATGGGAGATCCTTTTATAAATGTTTACAAGGGTGTGAGTCACCCATGGGGATTGATTAGTGTCATTCCACTTGTTACAATTAGTTCCACAAGAGAGGGGAATTGGAGATGGTTTCCTAATTCCCTTGGTCATCCTTGGGCGAATTCAGAGAGGCAAGTGGCACATGAGAAGTTTCTAGAAGATTCCATGAGCAACCAACGAAAAAACTGCCCCAAAAATTTGTCCATCCTTGCCCATTGCACCCTATAGAAGGCCTAAACAGTATGCATCACACTATGACAGTGTACCAGTCAGTATGAATCTCACCCTGACAGTGTAGCAGTTAGTATGGTTCAGTTTTGACACTTTCTGGATGATTTCTGAGATGGAACTTTTGGGGAAAGATGCACTCAAATGACTAAGTTTCTTTAGGTATGAAACAACTCTTTTAGAGGTTGATGAGCCCTAATACATAGACATATAAGTTTGGGGTTGATGTGCCCACATACGTCTTAACAGTTGCCCCCTAAAGCATGAGGTCGTAAATATTCATGTCGGGTGAAATGCTTTATCATGAGGATCCGAATTTTCTAACTGGAATGTGACCTGCATAAGTTACAATATAATACATCATCATAATATGATTTTCATGATCTAGTTGAGGGAGGCATTCCCATGCTCAACCTTATAAATTTTCATTTCATGTACATAGATCAGATAGTCGTTTGCAGGTACAGACTAGTGATTTTACAGATATAAAGTCATCATCCTAGTAGAGCCTTTGTAGATTTGATGTTTTTGTATCCCTGAATATATCGCCACTCGGATGGATGAAACTAGATTTGGGGTATTCAAACTCGTTCAATCTTCACTTGATGTACAAGTCAAACCATGTGAAGAGATGTTCTGAAGTCGAACATGGAAAGACATTGCCTAATTACCAGCCAATGATGTGAGCTATTAACAAGCATGAGAGGGATCACTAATAATGATAATGATCCTCACATGATCCAATGTTGAACACCATGCAAAATTTTTCAGTCGAAGGCTATTGATGTCAACCTGTCGCCAAAAGTGAGAAACTTGCCATTGATGTAAACAAGCTTCAAAGCACTGGAAGAGTGGTTCTAAGTCAAATTCTTGGATAATGAGCTGATGTTGACAAGGCGTGACTCATCGTAGGAGGGCCTTGATGTATCCCACATCTATGACACAAAATGAAGCAAATGATTTATGGAGGTGAAAATGAACTTGTTATCACTCAGAATTTTCTCAAGGTTAAAGAAAGAAATTTCCGAGGTAACCACAAACCAATCTTTTAAGTATAGAATCTAGCCAATATGTACTTAGAAAGGGCTCTCTCTTTGTGATTTAGCTTTTTTTATGGGAGATTAGGCTAGATATAAAGGCTTAGGGGTTGATTTTGTTTGGTGGTGGAATTCAGGAGCAGATGGATAGAATAAGGTATTTAAGGCCATTGGGCTATGGAGTCAACTGAAGATGGCTTAACTGGATCGGGTTGATTTAACAACGGAGCGCACAGGGCAATATAACTAAACAAAAGACAAATTATAGCTTAAAAGGGTGAAATGGTCTTGAAAGGGGGAAGGGAAATTAAGAATACTTCAAAAAAGTTCAAGATTAGGGAGAGTGGGTGATCATTAACAAAAATCAATTAAGAATTCTTTGTTAAATGGCCACAATGATAAACTAAAAGGTAGGGAGAAATTAAGAATTCCCTACCTATGATAGCTTGGAAGAAAACATTAAGAATATAAACGATTTTAAAGACAAAATGTAGTAAAGCTCTTTTTGAAATATACTTTTTCGTTTATCATTCAGATATCGAACACATATTAATATTTAAACAAGAAAACTATAAAAACATAAGATATAGAATACTTATTTGTTTCTCGTTTAACACAGGAATCATGTAAAAGTCCTTTGCTTTATTACTTTGTCCAGCCAGCCATACAATAGTTGTTCAATAACACTTCTATTCCAAAATAAAGAGTCTACAGAAATGTCTAAGAATCCAATCACAATACTTAAAATCAAGAAGTATTTATACAATTTCTAAACTAAAATATCTTGAAAAAATATCAAGATTGGTTTTACAAATATCTCCAACTGTTTTACAATAATAGAACTTAAATAAAGGAAATTCAAAAAATAATGAAACTATTTGGAACTATTTTTATGGATTTGTGGTGGCAAAGAAGAGAAAGTTGAATTTGGTAGCAACTCTTAATTGATGATGAAGCATCTCAGTCACTAACTACATCCTTCCTTTGTGCATTCTGCCCCAGAAATTCTGCAAACTTAGGGTCTAATGATACGCTTGTATATCTCAATCCGTGATATATATGTAAAAGTTTAAAGAGGTTTTTGTAGACAAGAATGTTTTTAAGATAAACCTCTCTCAATTTCCCAAATTTCAGCTCCCGCTGTTCATAATATTCTCTGTAAAAATATGTCAAAAAAAGGACTATGCACAAATTGAAAAATAGGTTGTGAAGACATGCACCCATCTCCCTTTTGGTAATACCTGTGTAAAAAGGGAGATAGAGTTTTGTATATTAGCTTGTTAGGAACAAAAATGTCCTCCATTTTCTCGAAATACTTCTTGTATTGGCCACAATAGTTTATGAAAAACTAGGACTTAAACAAGAAATTTTTGAAGAATGTACCATTTTTGCTCTGATTTCATCTTTTAACCTTAAATTCCTTTCAATTTTTTTTTCACTTTTACTTTGGATAAACTTCATTGTTGCTGTTGAAAGTGTTTTCATATTTGTTTAACCATTACTGCATCCAAGTTTACTTTACTGTTTTACTTTTACCATTTACTTTTACCGCTCTGTTTTTCATCTATCTTCACTTTGACATGAATTTGTATGCTCTGTTTTGTAATTGTCTTCCCTGCTATTTATCTTCATGCTAGATTATTTACTTGACTTCGTCTTCAATTTGATACTCTTTAACCCTGATACACTTTTACTATTTTTTACTGTGTCCTTTTACCTTCCATCTCTATTTGAATAGATTTGATAACAATATCAGAGTAAACAGGTCTTATGACTAGTATTAAGACTGTTTATCCAAGGATGCGGTCTTTTGATTACCTGTTATGGAGCGACTGGTAATGGTGTACTGGTTGACTTGGAAGCACACCATGGATTGGAGCAGCGTTGGGCAACAACTTTTAGGGTGGTTGATGGTTTTGGGTACAAGTTGGCCATTTTCTATGTACTAGTTGCATGCATGAGTTTTTCAGAATAAGGACGAAAAATGGATTAACTTTGTTTTTTTGCAAAGTCAAAATTTTTGGTGGGTTTTGTGACACGGACGGGTTATGTCAATGGGGGTGACTTGAAATTTTATCGTTAGCAGGAGGCGGTAAGCGGGTTTCATCGCACCGCTTATGGAGGGTAAGTGGTATTTGGGGGGAGTCGCGTGATTCCATATGTTGCTCGACATGTAGCATTGGTACTATTCACAAAACCACTCACATCACATGTTAAAGGTCGACCAAAAGGCCCACGTGATATGAGCGAGGGATGTTGGATCTAAAGGGTCCGATCAGACAGTAGTCAGGGCAATGACATGAATGATGTATAACAAAGGCATGCCCGATATTAATTAAAAGACTTAACCATATCGGGGGCGATTTGATTGGTCATTGAGTTATTAATTAGTCCTGATGACTTAATTAAGTCTCATTAGCATGGTAGGGAGGTCAGGTTCTTAATTAAATATAGATTAGCTAATTAATCCTATTTATTATTTGATTTACGGTTATATTTAACCATCGAGGTGGGATATGCAAAAATTTGGGGTTTTGTATAATATAATAATACGGGTGTGGGTAATGTTGTTTTATTCAGGAATTACATAATAATAACATTAGTGGTTAATATGACTATGGAATATGAAGTGTGCTAAGTAAATGTTTCCGAAAGCATTTCATCATATAACATTACTGAGGCTAATAATATATGAGGGTTTCATGTAGATAGAATGTTTTTAATTTTCCTAAGTAAAATAGGATTTTACTTAGGAAAAGCTTTATAAATGGAATGAATGACTTTATGAAAGGGTGAATATTAATGAATGGGTTTTAAGTACTTTAGGTATTTCAAATTATTGGGCTGAGGGTCAATCCCTCCAATAGTCATAGAAATGCTCTGAACTCCTTTAACTTTGGTAATTACCTTTAGCACTTAGGGAATTAGTGAAAATTTTAGGGGAAATGAGTAGGCAGGTTAATTATTTTTTACTTTGAGTGTTAATGTGCCTTCCATGTGATACATGCCTTGTCCAAGTGATGAAAGAAAAAGATTTAAACATTAAACTCAACCATTTATCACACATTTATTCTACAACCATCATCTACTTACCCTACCTACTTAACCTAGCATTTTTATTTCTTTATTAGGGTGCACTTAGACTCACAAACCCTTTTCATTTTTTCTTTTCTTTTACATAGTGATATCTATCTAAATCTAACCTTATTACATCAAAGGCTCAGATTGAACTGTCGAGCTCCTTTTTCACTCTACCTATCTACTGATCTGCTAAGATTAAACTGTTTGGTCAGATCTTTATTCTCTATTTCTAAAACATGAAATTGAAAACATGGAATAACCAAGATTAAATTGTTTGGTTTCCATGGATTGTGGCATAGGTTACAAGTTGCACACAATATTTATTATACATAAAAGTAAATAGTAGTGGCATTTAGACTTGCACACTTTCATGGTCTTTTCTTTTTGTTGGGGTTCATTTTCTTTCCTTTTTTGACATTTTCTTTATTCTTTTTACCCTTTTATTCTTTTTCTAGGGCATACCCTCTTTATATTTTTTTATTTTTTACAAATATGGAAAACATTTGCGACAAGCAAAGGTATGTACATATATCAGAGCTAAACCCAGTCAATCATGATATATGACACCTATTAATATAGAACCTAACAGCGGCTTCACTTGGGGATGGCATTTCCTTGTGAAATGTCAAGAACAATGTCAACTAGTAGCCTGATCCATTGGGCCAATCCCACATGTGTATGCTCTGTTGTATAATATTTTGACTGAAAATCTTGAACTGAAGTTGTAGCCTTTTTGCAAACTGGAATTTGATCTAACATATACTTGCTGATGGAAACTGAATTTATTCAAACCGAAATACTACCTACTTACTCTAATTAGCTTTCTGACTATTGGTTATATAAAATGAAACAACCAATGCAACCACTCAAGCATCATATACATTGGTGACTTTTGTTGCTTGTGTTTGTTGGTGGTTAAAATTGAGATCTTGAAATCAAATATAGCTTTGTTAACCTTTGAGAAGATAAGGAAATTCCTAATCTCCTTTGTTGGATCTAGAAACTGTACAAAAGGATCTTGTAACATATATACACTATTCTTGAACTGATTCAAACAACTGTACATCTGTTGTGTATGGCCTACATGCCATGAAACTGAAATATCACTTTTATCTTTATCACCCTGCATGTTTTCAACTGATCTTTGTGATGATATTTCTACTAATTGTAATGTCTATCCGGTGAAACCATTATCATCTTGATTTTGACTCTCATAGTTTGTTAATGGAGAAATTTTTTTATTGCATTCATCATTCAACCTATCAGCTATTGGATCATAAAGAACTTGGAAGGATTGCTGCAATTTATTACATATAGGTTCAAATGGAACTTCATAGATTTCTACAAGCTGCTCCTCTTTCTTTAAAAATTTTATACCACATTTCCTTTAAAAATTGAAATGATTCAAAATAAAGAGGCATGGAATCATCTTGGATCATTTGATCATATGTTCTAGCTTCCAAGTCTTCTTCTGCAACCTAACATTCAATGGAATTTTGGGGTTGCAAATCTAGATATGAGAAGTCTTGAACAAAGATTTTATTGTCCTCTAGATAGTTAATATCAAGACTTGTTGACATTTGATTTCTAATTGCATGATAGTTATAATGAACAAGCTGATCACTATTCTCAAGCTGCTAAACCTAGACTTCCTTATTCCGCAAACTAACTTTTGATTTCTTTGCAAGGTTAATTTTGATTTGAGAAACATAATCATTAGTATATTGATCAAGCTTATACACATCATCATAAGAATTAATGTCACCAAATGTACATATTAGATTAGCAGATTGCCTCTCCACATATGGTTCTATAACTCTATCTTCATATTTATGGTAGTTGGAATTAATGGGAATTTGTTCATGGTTTTCAACCTCTTCATTTTGTGAAACAAATGTGTCATGGTGAGTTTGAACAAAAAATTCAACTTTCATGGTGATCTTCTGCATCATTTCCTCTGTTTTCTTTATCAAATTGTCAAGTTATTCCTCTTTCTCTGCTTTCAACTTTTCTCTTCTAATTAGCAGATTAACTTCTACATCTACTACCATGTTTTGCATTTGTTCCATTGTTGAGGGGGTTCTTTCTCTTAAATGAAATTCTATCTCTGAATCAAATGCTCTTGGATAATGCAAAAGAGCTGAACTAGGGGGAGGTCTTATATTTAATGGTATTGAATAATAGATTTGATTAAATATATCTGAAAATTGTTGTATTGTTTCATTTGGATGTCTTTTTTAACTGATTATATTCTTCTATGATTGCAAGAAGATTGACTTTAATTATCCATCTATCAACGAAAAGTTTGAGAAACTGCTTGAGATTTGAGATGCTTGCCTGAGGTAGGGTTTTGAACCAACTCTTGACTTTGTGTTGCAAAGAAAGAGAAAAAATCCTAATATTGACATCCTCTTCATCTACTTCAAATAAGTTAAGATAATCTTCAAAAGCTTGAATACGTTTTTGGGCAATGATACTGTTCTCTCCATCAAACCTAGGGAGGTGCTTAGGATAATCGTGACGGAAAGCATGGAGTGTAGGAGGTAAAATGAGTGGTTTATATCTATCAGGAACTTTATGAGGTACTGAATATGTACAGGGATTCTATGATCAGTCTTAAGTTTTTGATTCTCCTCAATTGGAAAATGATCTTCATAAGAATTAGAAGAATGTTGCTCAAATGTGTAAGGAGATTTTATATCTACATTTTTCAAAGGGAAATAATAAAAAATTAATCTAAAATCTTCTCTAAAATACAATATACATTGAAAAAATTTATCAATGAGAAAGAACATAATGTCTTGGATAACAATCCAAGTTAAAAGCTTGATCTTTTCACATAGTTCGTTCAGGTTCATTTCTCTAGTGGAGTCTTGATTGTGAAATTGATTTGGAGTCGCCAGCTGATGATTTTAACCTTTGTGTGTCTAATCATTGTCCACCATCATAGATCAAATCTAAACCTGTAAAACAATTCTGAAGAAAATGTTAGTTCTCCCCAGTGGAGTCACCACTATGTTATCACTCAGATTTTTCTCAAGGTTAAAGAAAAAAATTTCCGAGGTAACCACAAACCAATCTTTTAGACTCGGGTTCTCTCTTTGTGATTTAGATTTGTTTATGGGATATTAGGCTAGTTATGAAGGATTGGGGGTTTTGATTTTGTTTGGTGGTGGAATTCAGGAGCAAATGGATAGAACAAGGTATTTCAGGCCATTGGGCTATGGAGTCAACTGAAGATGGCTTAACTGGATCGGGTTGATTTAACAAAGGAGGGCTTCACAGGGCAATATAACTAAACAAAAGATAAATGATAGATTAAAAGGGTGAAATGGTCTTGAAAGGGAGGAAGGGAAATTAAGAATACTTCAACAAACTTCAATATTATGGAAAGTGGGTGATCATTAACAAAAATTAATTAAGAATTCTTTGTTAAATGGCCACAATGATAAACTAAAAAGCGGGGAGAAATTAAGAATTCCCTACCTATGATAGCTTGGAAGAAAACATTAAGAATATAAAATATTTTAAAGATAGAATGCAGTAAAGCTCTTTCTGAAATATACTTTTTCGTTTATCATTCAGATATGGAACACATATGAATATTTAAACAAGAAAACCATAAAAACATAAGATATAAAATACTTATTTGTTTTCGTTTGACACAGGAATCCTGTAAAAGTCCTTTGCTTTATTACTATGTCCAGCCAGCCATACAATAGTTGTTCAATAGCACTTTTATTCCAAAATAAAGAGTATACAAAAATGTCTAACAATCCATCCACAATACTTCAAATGAAGAAGCTTTATACAATTTCTAAATTAAAATATCATGAAAAAATATCAAGATTGGTTTTACAATTATCTCCAACTATTTTACAATAATAGAACTTAAATAAAGGACATTCAAAAATAATGAATCTATTTGGCACTATTTTTATGGATTTATGGTGACACAGAAGAGAAATTCGAATTTGGTAGCAACTCTTAATTGATGATGAAGCATCCCAATCACTAATTGCATCCTTCCTTTGTGCATTTTGCCCCAGAAATTCAGTAAACTTAGGGTCCAATGATACACTTTTATATCTCAATCCGTGACATATATGTAAAAGTTGAAAGAGGCTTTTGTAGAAAAGACAGTTTTTAAGACAAGCCTCTCTCAGTTTCCCAAAATTCAGCTCCAGCTGTTCACACTATTCTTTGTATAAAGATGTCAAAAACAAGACTTTGCACAAACTGAAAAATAGATTGTGAAGACATGTACTTATCTCCCTTTTGGTAATACCTGTGTAAAACATGAGATAGGTTTTTGTATATTAGCCTATTAGGAACAAAAACCTCCTCCATTTTCTTTAAATACTTCTTGGATTGGCCACAATAGTTTCTGAAAAACTATGACTTAAACAGGAAATTTCTGAAGAATGTACCATTTTTGCTCTGATTTCATCTTTTAACCTTAAATTCCTTTCATCTGTTTTTCACTTTTACTTTAGATAAACTTCATTGTTTCTGTTGAAAGTGTTTTAATCTTTGTTTAACTATTACTACATCCAATTTTACTTTTACTGTTTTACTTTTACCGCTTTGTTTTTCATCTGTCTTCTCTTTGACATGAATTTGTATGCTTTGTTTTGTAATTGTCTTCCCTGTTGTTTATCTTCATGCTAGATAATTTGAATTATTCTTCAATCTGATACTCTTTAACCCTAATACACTTTGACTCTTCTTTACTGTGTCCTTTTACCTTCCATCTCTATTTGAATATATTTGATAACAATCTCAGAGTAAACAGGTCTTATGACTAGTATTAAGATTGTTTATCCAAGGTTGTGGTCTTTTGATTACCTGTTATGGAGCGACTGGTAATGGTGTACTAGTTAACTTAGAAGCACACCATGGACTAGAGTAATGTTGGGCAACAACTTTCAGAGTGGTTTATGGTTTTGGGTACAAGTTGGCCATTTTCTACATACTAGTTGCATGCATTAGTTTTTCAGAATAAGGATGAAAAATGGATTAACTTTGTTTTTATGCAAAGTCAAAGTTTTTGGTGGGTTTCGTGACATGGACGGGTTACGTCAGTGGGGGTGAACTGACATTTTGTCGTTAGCAGGAAGTGGTAAGCGGGTTTCATCGCACCGCTTATGGAGGGTAAGTGGTATTTGGGGGGAACTGCATGATTCCATACGTTGCTCGACATGTAGCATCGATATTGTTCACAAAACCACTCACATCATGCACTAAAGGTTGAACAAAAGGCCCACGTGATATGAGCGAGGGATGTCGGATCTAAAGGGTTAGATTGGATGGTAGTCAGGGCAATGACATGACTGATGTATAACAGGGGCGGGCCCAATATTAATTAAAAGACTTAACCATATCGGGGGTGATTTGATTGGTCATTGAGTTATTAATTAGTCCTGATGACTTAATTAATTCTCATTATGATGGCAAGGAGGTCAAGTTCTTAATTAACTATAGATTAGCTAATTAATCTCGTTTATTATTTGATTTACAGTTATATTTAACCACCAAGGTGGGATATGTAAAAAATTGGTGTTTTGTATAATATATAATACGGGCATGGGTAATGTTGTTTTATTCGGGAATTACATAATAATAACATTAGTGGTTAATATGACTATGGAATATGAAGTGCGATAACTAAATGTTTCCAAAAGCATTTCATCATATAACATTACTTAGGCTCATAATATATGAGGGTTTCATGTAGATAGAATGTTTTTAATTTTCCTAAGTAAAATAGGATTTTACTTAGGAAAAGCTTTATAAAGGGAATGAATGAATTTATGAAGGGGTTTTAAGTACTTTAGGTATTTCAAATTATTGGGCCGAGGGTCTGGTCCCTCCAATAGTTAGAGAAATGCTTTGAGCCCCTTTAACTTTGGCAATTACCTTTAGCACTTGGGGAATTAGTGAAAATTTTAGGGGAAATGAGTAGGAAGGTTAATTATTTTTTACTTTGAGTGTTGATGTGCCTTCCATGTGGTACATGCCTTGTCCAAGTGATGAAAGAAAAATATTTAAGAATTAAACTCAACCATTCATCACACATTTATTCTGCAACCATCATCTACTTACCCTACCTACTTAACCTAGCATTTTTACTTATTTATTAGGGTGCACTTAGACTCACAAACCCTTTTCAATTTTTCTTTTCTTTTACATAGTGATATCTATCTAAATCTAACCTCATTACATCCAAGGGCTCAGATTGAACTGTCGAGCTCCTTTTTCAATCTACCTATCTAATGATCTGCCGAGATTAAACTGTTTGGTGAGATCTTTATTCTCTATTTCTAAAACATGAGATTGAAAACATGGAATAACCAAGATTAAATTGTTTGGTTTCCATGGATTGTGGCATAGGTTACAAGTTGTGCACAATATTTATTATACATAAAAGTAAATAGTAGTGGCATTTAGACTTGCACACTTTCATGGTCTTTTCTTTTTGTTGGGGTCCATTTTATTTCCTTCTTTGACCTGTTCTTTATTCTCTTTACCGTTTTATTCTTTTTCTAGGGCATACCCTCTTTACAATTTTTAATTTTTTGATTTTTTACAAATATGGAAAACATTTGCAACAAGAAAAGGTATGTACATATATCAGAGCTAAACCCAATAAATCATGATATATGACTCCTATTAGTATAGGAATCTAACAGAACTGACGACACAAGGTTTAGGAATGGTGGTCATACAAAAAAATGAAGGTTGGAGGTATTGCAGTGTATGAGACATTAACTGGATGACTTTCTCAACTGGACGACTTCTCTTGAACATATCGGCGACACTGAGATGAATTGTTAGCGTTAACCCCAAAAGATGGATGGTATGATGACCGGTGAACGAAATAACCCAACCCAACTCAATCATGGAGATGAAGTGAAAGTGTCATGTTCAAGAGCGACTTGCTACCATAAACTCTTCAAGATTTTTCCCCTTTTTCCCCAGTCATTGTTGACTAGTACCTCTTTATTTTTGTCAAGCTTGAGAAGGATAACATATGCTTTTTCTATAATTCACCCTTCGGGAAACCCATCGCTATTTAATGTTTTAACGAGTCTAGTGATAGTGAAACTTGGTCTCATCTAGATGGACAAGTTTGTCTCTATTATTTTAATGAGTTTAACGACAAGGATAACTCAACCTTTTTCATGTTTAGAGAGGTTGAAAAATGGACGAAAAGAAAACTCCATATGTTATTTTTCGTAAAATAATCCCTTGGGTCCAAAAAAGAATAAAATAATGCAAGAGGGATGTCATTTCCAATCCTTTAACGAGATGGAATGGACAAGAACTCAACAATCTTTTCTTATTTAGAGAGTCTGAAAAGAGTTTAAAGATGACTCTATTTTGAGGAACAAGTGGTGTCTAGGGTAGAAACTGGTTCTAGTGATGTTGGAACTTCTCAAAACATGTTGATTTATGTTAAGAACCTGGCTAATATGACCACTCATTGCAACTATTTGTCAAAAAGGGTAAAACTACCAAGTGAAAGCGTATGATCGGCAAAAGGGATGGTGGCAATGGGATGAACACAACCAAGGCTCAAAAGGCTAATAGAATGGAAATCACAAGGGTTAAAAATTGAAAATGGGTTCATTTTTAGACAAGCTTAAACCACAGGGAACTATGCTTGGATTCAATTTCATGTTTACACAAGCTTGAAATGAAAAATTATGCTTGAGTTGGTTTGCATGCCCTCAGCCTGATGAAAGGGAGAGTCTCCTATAACTAGATGGAAGTCACTATGATGAAGCAGGGTGGTTATCCAACACCTCTTTGGCCCTGTATAGATAGACAAAGGTGAAAGGTGTGATAGACCAATCACATAACCTGCAGGGAAACTTATCTTTACCTAAGTAGACTACTCATGGCTATCAGGTGGATGGAATGAAGGTTCTTTTACGAGATCAAGTGAAAGACTCGACTGGGATTTTACGAGATCTAATCAGGGACTTGACTTGGAACTTTTCTCCTGGGGTCCTTGTTTCATTTTTTAATGAGCTTGACACAAGACAAGGAAATCTGCTCAGATTCCTTGTTTCATTTTTTAATGAGCTTAACACAAGACAAGGAAATATGCCCATTGGCCTATTTCATTTTTTTTAACAAGGTTGACACAGTAAAAGAACTATCCTCATAGACCTTTGTTTCATTTTTTAACAAGGTTGACACAAGACAACTAACTATCGTTGGACTCCTTGTTTCTTTTTTAAACGAGGTTGACACAAGACAATGAACTATCCTCAAAGACCCTTGGTTTCATTTTTTAAGGACATTGACAAAAGACAAAAAACTATCCTCAAAGACCCTTGGTTTCATTTTTTAGCGAGGCTGACACAAGACAATGAACTACCCTCGAAGACCCTTGGTTTCATTTTTTAACAAGGTTGAGATAAGACAACGAACTATCCTCGGAGACCCTTGGTTTCATTTTTTAGTGAGGTTAACACAAGACAACAAACTATCCTTGGAGGCCCTTGGTTTCATTTTTTAATGAGGTTGACACAAGACAACGAACTATCCTTGGAGACCCTTGGTTAGAATTGATAAGTGGTCATGAAGGAGAGATTTGGTTCCAATGCCCCCAGTACATAATGTACAACAACATTGAATTGATCGTTAGTCAATGTAGGTGTGGAATAGGTTGCCACATAATTAACCTGTGGCGAGGATGATACCATTGGTACAAAAGGACCATTTAGGGAAGATGGTTGACTAGGAGCCATATTTGGACCGGGAAATGAAATCTGGTCAATAGTGACAATCCTGCCTTCATGCGGGAAACAAATCACTCGAAAGAGTGTCGAAACAATATCTCCCATGTGATAAACATAGTCATGCCCAAGAAGTAAATTGTAATCTAAAGGTCCTGGGACTACCATCACGTTTAGATAAATGGTTTTTTTTCTCCCAAAGTGATAGGTAACTGAGGAAGGATCCCTAACGGTCAACTGGTTCCTTTGTTAAAGCCCAGCAGATTCTGTGTAATAGGCACAAGTGGTGGCAAACCGAGCGCTTACCAAGCAGTTGAGGAAAGGAAACTCACTGATGCACCTTCGTCTATAATAGTGCTAGATACAATCATTTTACAAACTTATACTACGATATGGAAAGGCACATAAGAAGGAAGGTGAAATCTTGCCAGTCGATTCCAATCAAAGGAAGTGACTGGACTACTTGGAGGTGGTGCCATATAAATGAGAGAATTAACTACTTGAGTTACGAGAACTGGAGGATTTTCCTCCTGTCTTGATGGAATACGCAGATTGCCCCCAATCTCATTAGAATCCAAAGTAATAAAAAGAACTTGAGAAGTATCATTTTCACTCTCTTCAGAAAAGGTACAATTTGTTGAAGGTGAAATCAGGTCAACTTTTGCCTCAACCTGTTGATTTATGTCGGGTATAGACTCATTGGATGCACTTTCAGAGAGAGTGGTTTTGACCGACTGTTGATTTTGGTCAGTCAGTTTATCAACTAGTGAAGGATTTAGGGAGAGTTTCCTGTAACCGGATGGAAGTCACTATGGTGAAGAAGGACGGTTATCCAACACTTTCTTGGCTTCATCCAGATAGGGACAAAGGTGAATGGGGTGATTCCTTTCACATAACCTACATGGAAACTTGACCTTTCCCTTCTGTCCATGAAATTTACTATCACTAGTTGATGGTGTGTTACAAACATGATCTCCAGAGGTTGATGACACAGGATGGTGTGAATGGGAAGACCATTCTTCCAAGATCCAAGGAATGTAAGGACAATTTCGATGAAGATGGTCTCCCACACAAATTATGCATGGATATCAAACTTTGTGTGGCTTAACAGATGGTTTCTCATCAGTGGTTGCATTCAAAACAATGACTGTTTGGTTGCCCCTCTGCTGAATTTGCTTCTTCTTCTTCTTATTCCCTTTCTTCTTCTTCTTAGTCACCTAGTTACTATTACCAATAATTTCATCGGGTGAAGAGGAAGAAGGGGAGGAAGAAACAACTGAGGAAGAATGCAAAGGGTCAACTCTAGGATCAACTGGAGGTCGATTTTGTCTAGTCGTAGGTGTACTCGATTGCGGAGAAATCATGACATTTTGAATCAAAGAGGTTGAAAACAGCCATACTAGTAGGCCAATGGTAAATCCCGAAAGGGACAGTGTAGCCATATAAGGAGCACCAATATTTCCAAAAGAAGGAAAAGGACTAGGATTTCCATCAAAATGGATTCCTTAATCAATGGACTCCAGATTTGTCGCCATATGTTCCAACCTAAGATCAACTAAGTAGTAGGGATGTTATCTGCACTCAATTAATTTAACGACACTTGGACACAACTTTGCTTTTTTAGTTTTGAAGAGTCGAGAAAAAGATAAAGATGACTCTAGTCTCCTTCGATTTTTAATGATCTTGAAAGGACAAGTGATTAGATGGACCTTTTCTTTTAGAGAGTCAAAAAGGAATGAAAGTGACTACTCTACAGAATCTAGACAAAGGGTTTACCAAACCAATTGCAAAACTGTAATATACACCTTGGTGGTAAATTAAAGAGAAATTACCAAGAACTTATGTGCGGCAGTCAATCTTCCTGAATGCTGTGTTCAGTGCATTGTGATTAATAAGGCGACAAACTCGATTTCCTATGGATAAAGGATTCAAGCCTATTGTAGTCTCCCAATATATACACAATGGTATGGGAATCACAAGTCTCTGCTAGCACTTATCGTATCAAAGAGGAGGAATCAACCAACCTTCAATGAAAACGATAGCCACTAGTTTTAGTGACAACAGAACACTTCTCTAGCCTAGACCTCTAGATGTGTTGCGTTAAATTCCAAAGCATTGTTAAGTTAATTGAGGTTCATTTTAAGTTGATCTTGCTTAAAATTTTCATTTGAGGGTTCACTACGTGATGTATGTTCACAATTCCTAAAATGAAACTATCATGATAAACAAACTTTTGATTTAGTTTGAATGATGAAAACCTTAGCTACTAAAGGATAGAGCAATAAGATCTTTGACAAAGAGCAAAGAGCACATCTAATGCAATTTCCCTAGCTATTCCTATCAAGCATTCACAAAATTTAATGTCCATAATGCAAAATGCATGTATTTATTTTCATTTTCCCTTAATGTGAATGATACAAAAAGGAAAATTAATGCACAAACAATCAAAAATCTCTTTTCATAAAAGCGATGATTTACGACAATTTCTCTTAAATGAAAAGGAAGACTTTACAACACTTTTGATTTTAAAGAGATGAAGAAATAAGACACTTTAAATGAAAAGACAAATCATATGCACATATAAATAAATTGATCTTTAATGAATGAAGACTTTACGACAATTCAGAATTCGACAGAGGAACGACTTTACGACACTTCTTTCAACAAATATCAATCAATAAGAAAAACAACTTTTGACTAAAGATTGCAAATGATAAAGTAATACATAAGAAACATTTAACAATCCTAGTATAAGTGGGGCTGAATTAAATGATGCAAGTAAGCTTCAGTGAAGAGACATTGTTCGTATTTAGCAAAACAACCAAACAAATCTGAAAATATGTCAAAAACTCTCAACTCCTAGATGGGAAATTGAGTTCAGTCAATCATCACACCTGGCCTTTGGATACAATAGTATGATAATCGTACCTAGCCTTTGAAGAGGGTGAGATTCATCTCATCCTACCCATTCGGGAAGTGAGATGCATACTGTGTCACAATGGAAGACAATGTGATGGTCCAGGGAGCGATTTCTGAAAGTGTTTTGGCTCAAATTTGGAGTAGTTTTCAATGAATCAAGCTTGGTTTTGATGAACAATGATAAGAAAAGTATGATGGAATGTCCTAAGAGGTTACTGAGCTACCAAAAGGGCATCTAGATGTGTTTGCAAGTCAAATGTTTAATTCATAAACTAAACCAAAGATAGACTGAAGCAACATTTATCTACTATGCAATTGCAGAGCAAGAGCAGTTCAAAAGCTACCTGGCTGGCTTCAGACTGTCTATAGTTTATAAAATTGAACATAAAACAAACAAAAACAACAAACAAACATTTAGTTTCCCTAGTGGAGTCGCCAATTTGTTTCTGTGAAAATTAGTTTTTTGTTGAATGACTAACCCTCTAGGTTTGGTAGCTACCCTAGAAACAACAGTTTAAAGTAATTCAATGATCTTTCCTATGTGTAACAGATAAGAGAAAGATAGTAGAAAACCAATCTGGAACTTTTGCTTAATCCATTTGTTGTAGATGTAACCCGGAAATATTATATATCTGATATGAAAATATAATATAATGCAAATAAACCCAGAAATAATATGAAATGATTCTTTATTGATCAAAATCCTTAAGGTAGGGTAACACCATACATTCACTCCTTAAAGAAGGAGAACACTCCACAAGCCATATGCTTGTTCATGCAATAATTCTTGACAATATTTCTTCACTATATTTCTTGGCTCTCTCCCATGTGGAGTCTCTAGCCTCTATATAGGCCTCATACATACAATACCAAGGATCATTACCATGGTTCCCTCATACCATCCACTAATACCATGGGCCCATTACATTAATACTAACTACTTGTGGTCCC
>APFE031195217.1:0-15020 GCA_000404065.3 Pinus taeda | reverse complement strand
AATAAGTTAATTTTATTGTGTTCCCTCATAGTTGGGGAGCTTAAAAAGTTTATTCATTGTCAAGAATTCAAAATTTAAGCTTTGGTTAAACTCTCTTATATCATGATTGAAAAGTGATGCTTTGAGTTATGCATAGCAGAACAAGATAATTAAACCATTGGTAATCATGGTAAGGCATGACCAGCATACTAATGCAATATTAACTCTTGATAACAAGCAATGCATATATGAGAAGGATATGATTACTTTAGATTGTACATTGACAAGTGTGACTTACATGTAGGACTCATTATGGGGATACAATGAGTTGCATGGATGTGCTTTCATATGTGAAGGAATCATAAATTCTCACAACTAAATTATGATAAAATCAAAGAGAAACTTACCATGTATGAGGGAGAATCTGTGGTCTATTTGACACTGGTTAGATACCATATAGGTCAAATAAAAAATTATGTTTATTTTAAAAATCATTAAATAAAATTCTTAAAAGAGTATATCTATATATATATATATATATGAGAAAAGTGGAATTAATCAAGGTTTTAGATAGATATAATGCCGGGGAGGAAGAGAGACTCCCTAGAAAACTATATGGGAATGAGACAAATCTCTAGGAGGGAAAGAGTAATGCAAAGGAAAGACAAAATTGATGATCTCAATAAGTAATAATGATTGGTGGATTTATTTTTTTTCTAGGGAAAAGTATCATAATTTTCATTATCAAGGAAAATTACATGTTGTAAATGCCATAGGCATATGCAGAGCGAGTGACCGTAGTCATATGTAATTTGTTAAGATCTGAAGGAGTCTATACAAAAACCTAGAGGAAGGTATGCATCCTATATCTGATCATATACATTATATATACATTATATATACATAGTTTCAAAAAGTTTTCAAATTTTCACCCACGGTGATTACTGTTCTGTAGTCAATAGATAGAACTGAAAACAAGTTACGGCCTATCATCCCTCTATAGATCTTGATCGATATATGGTCTATGGAAGTAATGGTAGATCTGCTCTGGTCTGTGGTCACAGATCAACCATTCCCCTCTGTGATGGTGCATTGTCACTTTTGAAAGCTCATTCGAAAGTTCGTTGTGCTCCCTGTAGATATGAGCACATGAAATATGATCAAAATGAGTTTTTAAGAACAATGCATCATCTAATATGGTTCAGAGAGTATGAGCATGGCATGTAGAAGTGTATTTGAACTAGTTAATAACAATATTGGAGTCCCCAAAGACTTGTAAATTCCTACAGTTTTTGTTTAATGCAAAGTATAAGGGATGATGAAGTGTTAGGAGCTCCACAAAATTATTTGTTCCAGCCCCCAACCTCATGCAAATATGGAAGATATGTGTCTTAGATATATATAGGATAATGCCACCGCCACACCCTTGGTCTTTTGTAGAACTCTCGAAGTAGGCCCAAGGATGAAATTTGTCTATAACCTCTCGAATGATGGTATGAACCATGGAAACCAGTTTATCATATGGGATTCCAATGTAACTATTGCATAGGGATAATGAGTGGCCAAATTATTTGCTTCCCATGAGAAATGTTGTTGTTCCTGCTCATCCATATGTGCCAACACACAATTAAAGGGAGATTTCAAGTTTTTGAAGTAGGGGCTTCAGTCCACTAGTTGTTCTAGGCATTCAGTATATAATCACCAACCCATCCCTGAGATATATATAGTGTATGCATCACCTGCTCCTAGATCTACTGAGTTGTGGGGTAGCAGAGAAACATATGGTGATTTGATTTCTCCTCCCCATGCCATAATACACACCAGGAGCGTCCCTAAAAAGAGCATTTCCTGATATTTGTTCCAGATGGGATCTTGTACATGATTATGTTCCACATCAGGAGACATGTGCATAATGGGCCTTTCAACTTCCATAACTAACTCCACCAGCTTTACAATGAAATAGGCTTATGGAAAGCATGTATAATAGGGTAACCCTCCTTTGGTGTGTAAGTCCCCTTCTGAGCAAGGGCCCATATCATTTCATCATCAACATTCCTAAGTCTCACATAGGATTCTATTAAATCTGCAACGTTTCTCCTCCACTCCATATGCCATTGTTCTAGTATATCAAGGGCCTCCTCTAATAGCCAATATTCCTGATATATGGTTGTATTTAATAAATCCCTAATTTGTGCAATGGTTGCCACTCCACTATGATTAAGGGAATAAATCAACCCAAGAGAGAGATTGTGTAAGTTGCCACATCCAATCCATGGATCAGCTCCAATGTGTATAGACATGTCATTGCCAATATGCTAAGTAAGACCACTTCTTATAATGGGTAGGGTGTGCATGACAGCTCTCCAAATCACTAATATTCCTTTCCTGTTCCAAGCAGGTAACCTTATCTAGTCCATAACTGAACAAGGCTAGATATATTTATATGTAACCACCTATATCCAAAGGCTTTTGTGCTTTAGGAAAAGCCATCCTAGATTGGCCGCAAGTGCTTGTGTGAATGCAAAAATATTTTTGAGGTCCCAGCCTCCCAATTTTTTGGGGACTGCAATTCTGTTCCATTTGACCCATGCAAATTGTTTCCCATCCTTGTGTCCCTTCCATAAGAAATGGAAACATAATCACTGAATCTTGTGTAAGATAACTTGGCGAATCCAGGCTAGGGACATCTAGTAGACCAGGGTTGCTTCTAGAACAAATTTAATGAGCACCAGTCTACCAGCTTTGGATAGTAATTGATGGCTCCAATTGTTTAATATTTTTTCCACCGTGGCAACCAAATAGGTCCAATATGTAATTTTGTATCCATCTGCTTTAATCTTGAAGCCAGTGTACTTCAAACCATCCTCTAGTATTAGAATTTGGAAGGGGCAGGTGTGATATGCTTGATAGGTCTCCTGTTGAGAGCAAGCTGATAAAGTAATAGTGGATTTGGCCCCATTAATTTCCATCGTTGTTGCAGCGCAAACTAATTGCATCACTTTAGAGAGGGTGTTGTTGTCCTATATACCTCCATCTAAGAATATCAAAATATCATCCACAAAAAGAAAATGCATAAGTGTGCATCGTTCCGTCATATTGAGGCTCGTGAGCCTCCCGACTCTTTTTTCTAAAGCAATCAGCCTACTTAAACCTTCCATTACAATAAGGAAAAGTAGTGGGGAGAGTGGACATCCCTACCTGATTCCTCGCTCCGCCTGAAAGAAATGGTAGGCTGATCCATTGTTTAAAGTTTTGAAGGATACAATTGTGATACAACATATGATCTATCTAATGAAGGCATGTGGAAAGCCCAAGTGTGTAAGGATCATCTTGATAAATATCGAGCTGACCCAACAAAGGCCTTTGAGAGGTCAATTTTGAGAATAGCCCCTTTAAGGCTCTTCTATTTAATGGAGTGGAGGGCCTCTTGTGTTGTACCAATGGCCTCTTGAATTTTATGGTTGTGTAGGAAGGAAAATTGTTCAAAGGATATGTTGTTTAATAGGATCGGCTTGATGTGATTGGCAATTATATTGGCAATAATTTTGTATAGGCAATTACAGAGGGATATAGGCCGGAAATCATTGAAAGATAGCGTGGAGTCTGTCTTGGGTATAAGGGTGATATAGGTAGAATTTATAGCTTCATACATTCTTCCTGATGAGCGACATTCCTCGATCACATTGAGTAGGTCGAAGCCAATAATGTCAAAGAAAGTAAGATAGAATTCCATGGACCAATTGTCTGGCCCCGACTTTTGTCCTTTTTAAACCACTTCAGGGTACTTTCCAGTTCCCCCATAGTTACAGGTTTGATGAGGTCTTGCTTTGAGTTTGGCTCCACAAATCTAGGATAATGCCCCAGAATGTAGGTAATGTCAATAAGAGTTGTGCCTGGTGGGGCTTTGAAAAGATACTTGAAGTGAGTGTTCCCCAACCTAGCCAGTTGATTATAGGATTTAGTAATCAGACCCTATTTAGTAGGCATCTACCAAATAGTATTGTTGGCTTTCCTTCCATTGGCATATTTATGAAAGAATTTAGTGTTGCCATCCCCATCTTGTAACCAAATTTCTCTTCTTTTGAGTCTCCATGTTTCTTCCCGTTCTAGCAGGAACTTGTATTTCTCAGCTTCTAAGTCCATAAGGTGTAGCATTGCTTCGATAGAGGTGTACCCTCTGCCTTGATCATCCATTAGTGAGGCCAGCTGATTTTAATGTCACAGACGGTATGCTCCTCCCTGGGATTTTTCCCCTTGGTCCAATCAATGGATATTCTCTTGAGAATGACTAGGTTGTAGCCAAAACCATTGGCCTTCTTCTGATCATTTGGTAGGGGATGAGCTTTCCAAAATTTTGTAACCAACTTGAGATATTCAGGTTCCTTTAACCAGGTCAAGTTAAATTTGTAGGGAGCCCTGGGTTTTTTAGAGGAGCTTGCGAATCCAAATAGATAAGGGAATGATCTGAGATCCCACGAGTTCCCACCCACTATCTGTAATTAGTGAGGGAAGTGATCAGGTCTTCATGTATGAGAAACTTGTCAAGTCTCCTACCGAGAGCTTCTTCTCTAGTCCTTCTATTGTGCCATGTTGACAAATTCTTGTTCATAGGGATGCCAATAAGATTGTGTTGCTCCAGAAGTAATCCCAATTGATTTGAGAGTGGATCCAACTGTGAGTTGTGTCCCCAGGATTCTTCATGATTGATGGTGAAGTTTAAATCTCTCCCTAGTATAGTGGAGTGGTCAATCAGGGGGTTCTCTAGTATCTTCTGCCAGAAGTCCAGTCTACTATGATTGGGGGCGTCAATGTTCATAATATAGAGATTTCTGCCCAATTCAGCTCAAAATATATCCATACCCAAGAATCAATGGCCTCCCCATGCAGAGGTGACCTTGATGGATTCTGGGTTTACCCCAAGCGGAATACCCCCCGATCTCCCAGGAGCATCCAGAGCTTGAAAATTCCATCTTGACATGATGGTTAGGAGAGTCCTAACAATTAGCTCAAATCTACCCAAGGTTTCTTGTAGAAAAATAATATCACATGGCTCATTTCCCAAGAGCCTCTTGATAGCTAATTTTTAAGAGGGGCTAGCTAAACCCCTACAATTAAAGGATAGCCACTTCATGGGGGAACAATGCCAAGGGTGTCTTGTGCTCTAAGTACCCTTTCAATGGTGTTCTGTCTGCCCTAGGCTACATCTGCCCCAACAATCTTGATGACTTTGGAAATCTTGGATGGCCTCCCCTGGGAGGGCTTATGCTCAACTTGATAGGATCTGATGCCCAATCCAAGCGAATCAAGGAGAGCCTGGTGGTGGGAGCCCAACTCCTAGATATTCCCTCTCATGATAAAATAAAGGATACCATCTTTTCAGCAATACATGGGCTAATTCAATGTGACAAAACCTTGAGGGTATCTAGTATGTATACTCTTCCCTATGAAATCTAAGGGCGAACCACCCTCCCGTGAGCACTCGAATGGTGGGAATTTCTTCAAGTGCCCCAAATCTCCAACGTTGAGAGATGTAGTCTCTCCACAGTGTAATTCTGCCCCCGAACTCCGCCCACAAGGACCTTCTTGGCTATATCAGCTACTTCCCCCATCGAGAGGTCTTCCCCCAAGGAAAGGTTGATATCCCTGTCAACAACCTTCAAACACCTCCCATTATTGACTTTTTCTAACCTGCGAGTCATCGGGGAATCCTGTAGGAGTCCCTTGATGCAATGGTTAACCATGTGGGGGGTTGAAGGAGTAGATTTAGGGTTTGGGACCGGTGTACTGAAGCAGTGAGAGTGGATGGGGGTGCTGGGTGTAGGGAAAATAGGATTAGGTGCACTTCCAGCCTATGTAGGGAATCGGTGGGTAGTAGACCCAGGTGGAGGGATGCTAGAGAAAGAAGGGTTGCTGGGCGAGGCGAAGATATGAGGTGGGTGGGGCAGCGATGAGTCGAAAGTAGGGTATGGTTACAGGTAGGTGTTGAGGAGGTTCAAGGTAACCAGGGAAAGCAGAGAACAGTCCAAACTAGAGGCATCTTTAATATTGAGAGAGGGCATTGGGTGTGTCAGAGATGGCCCAGGATAGTCTATTGTAATGTTCGGAGTAGACATAGGGCATAGGGATGAGCCAAAAGAACCAAACTTGAAACGACACACTAGTAAGTCCAAATTTTCTCGTGGGGATTGGGGTGCTCATAATAATTAATGGTATCCAGGTCCATGACTAACCCACAGGGAGCAGATTAGTGGAGGTTATGATCTGTGTCGAATGCAGGATGACCACAGTAATGGAATGACAAGGATCCCACGGGTAGGAGGCATGCATGACATAGTCACACAAGCCATGGAGGTTAGCCTAAACTATTAGGTGCAGTGCAACACCACATCAAAACCTCCATTTTCGTTGACCTTCAGAGCTCCACTTAGGGAGAAGGCTAGTCAACAACTCTATTGGTGGATTTATTACTGTGGCCATCACATCATTTTATTATTTACATTTTGAGATTGTATGGTTTCTCTTCTAGGGAAAAAGCTTAGTAAAAATACAAACCCATTGAGGTAAATTAGTAACAAGTCATCACCTTATTCTACCTAGAACCAAATTATGAGTTACACATTTTCTAATTAAGAACATAACTAAAGAAATGAATCTATGTTAAAAATCCTAATAAGGGATGGGAGATGTGAGAAACAAATCTTGTACGTAATACGAGACTAAGCTAGAGGCATCTTTAAGATTGACAGTGGGTGGTGGGTGGGTCACAAATGGCCCAGGTCAGTCTAGTGCAATGCTCGAAGTAGACAGAGGGCGCATGGATGAGCCAAAAGAAATAGAACCCGAAAAAGTGCACTAACAAGACCAAATTTCCTTGTGGGGATTGGGTCCTTAAAATAACCAATGGTGTCTTGGTCCATGACTAACCGATAGGGATCAAGTCAGTGGAGGTTATGATCTGCGTGGAACGCGGGATGACCACAGTAATGGAATTTCAGGGATCCCGTGGGTAGGAGGCATGCATGACATAGTCAGTCGAGCCATGGAAGTTAGCCTAGACTGTCAGGTGCAGTGCAACACCACCTCAGAACCTCCATTTTCTCCAACCTTCAGAGCTATCAGGGAGAAGGATAGTCAACAACTCTATTGGTGGATTTATTACTGTGGCCATCACATCATTTTATTATTTACATTTTGAGAGTGTGTGTTTTCTATTCCAGGGTAAAAGTTTAATAAAATACAAACCCATTGAGGTAAATTAGTAACAAGTCATCACATTATTCTACCCATAATCAAATTATGAGTTCCAAGTTTTCTAATTAAGAACATAACTAAGGAAATGAATCTATGTTAAAAAATCTTAAGAAGGGATGGGAGACGTGAAAGACAAGTATTGTACGTAATATGAGACTAAGTACGTTAAAAATTTGTCTTTCAAATTTAATGTGGCTATGTTGATTAGTGCACATGTAGGTAATGATATAATTTACTTTGGATATGGTTTTCCCATGGATAAAGTAATTTAATAAGAAAATGTTCCAATTACACATTAATGGAGGCAACAAAAATTTATCAGGAAAGTATGCATAGTTAATTTATCATACATAAGTTAGAATCTATGGGGATTCAAGTTGAGTAAAGCAATGCAGTAACTTAGAAATGCAAGAGACATAAAGTACTAATCAATCTATTTGATGAGATTGTGAAGGGTGCATAAATGTAATACAACATATTGTATAAATTTTGAAAAGAGCATCATACATTAATAATGATGGTATTATAAAAATATCAATGAACTGATACCCAAAAGTACACCTAGTGTACATACATAGTGGAAATCTAGAAGCAATTCTTGGTGCTTCTTGGTTGATGATAGAAAGATATTGTAAGTTTATGAACACTATCTCAACATACTAATGTGTAAAAATTTACAAAGGTGTACCTTAATGTACATATCTGTGTAGATACATATGAAGTTCTAAGGGTAACAACTCACAAACATGAACCTTTACAATTTGAAGAAAAGAATGGAGAGCTCACCAATGTACTTCTTGTGAGAAGTAATAAGAGTAAAATAAACTGTGTGCCTCTACTCTATCTAAACAAAGTTCATATAGTGGGGTTGATGCTTTTAGACCAATTTCGAGCAACCTGTGTTTATACACTAGATTCAAAACATGATTCCGAATAAGAAAAGAGAGGATAACTGATCTCTCAGACTTAAGGATGTGAAGTGGTGAATAGTATAGCTTTCACTTATAACTCCTAAATGGGAGATGTATGCAGGTGCACACTGTTTGTTGAATGAGATTATACCTACACTAAATTATGCATGGCCAACAAAATGTTGAGGTATAAAGAGGGCCATATTAAATCACACAACATGAACAATTTAAGGACCGTGGTTTTGGGGAAGGGCAAGTCTCTTTATAACCCCATCGTTTCTTGGGTTTGATGCCAAATCAATGGTGGTGAAAAAAATTCTAGTTTGGGCAAGGCTACCTAATCTTCTTCTCCCTTATTGGAACCACTAGTTTCTAGAAGGCATTGGGAGCTCTTTGGGAAGGTTCCTAAAGGTGGATCGAGAAATAATGGACAAAGATATCTCCACTTTTGCATGCATATGTGTTGAGATGGATTTAAGAAAAGGCCTTCCTAATCGCATCCACCTGACACATCAAGACATAAAATGGAGACAATGGTTAGATTTTGAAAATACTACCTTTAGATGCCATATTTTCCATCAAATAGGCACTTGCAGAACACATGGAAAGAAGCAAAGAAAAGACAACAAAAGAAAAGAGGATGGAAATTCCTTGATCCTCCTTCTTCAGATGATGAGGATGAAGAAATTGATGAGACATAGCAAGAGCGAGAGAAACAAAATCCACAAGGTTCTCAAAAGGAGGGAGAAGAGAAGAAGAGTGATCAGAACAAACAGGCAAAGACTATCAATAACTCAGCAGTGGTTTCAATTCATGAGAATCAACATGAGGACAGGAGCAAAAATCAAGGTCTAGGTGGAACAAAGTGATCAGATGTTACTCAGAGCTCATATTCAAATACAGAAGCCCTAAACACTTCAAGAAATAATGAACTTCCAATTGTTTAATCTAATCCATCAAGTGGGGTTTCACAAAAAGTCTTAAAGAAAAAAGGAAAAAAAGAAAAAAACTAGTTTATCTAGTCAAATGTAATTTTATTTTTATTTTTTATTTTTTATCCTTTTGTAGCCTAGCTACTATGTGTGCTTAAAGTACTTATTATGGATTTCGGGACAATATTTGAATGCACTTATGCATATTCTCTATGTCACTTTTTATTTTATTAATAGGACGTTTCTCATTTTTCTTTGGAGAAAAACATTCATTGGTATTTAATATTTAATAATAATTAGATAATAATAGTGTATTGTTATTCCATCCAATTGGATACATGAAGAATTAAAATGAAGAACTAGAATGACTAGATGGTTATTTATTTCACCATTTTGTACTTAAGAACCCTTACGTATTTTTTTGCTTGTGTTGGGTTCCTACCATAACTTCCCGACTTCAGCCTTCAAGCATTAAACGAGTGGAAAGTATCATTACAATAACTCTTGTTACAATATTATTAGTGTCTTTATGAACTATCTATTGTAAAGGGTTCCATAGATTCTTCGTCAAGCCCATTCTTATTTCCACTATTATAATGGATATTACTATTTACTAACTCATCACATCTTTTGGGTGCTTTAACATTCAAATGAATGCAAGAGTGTCTTTTTTTTGATGCATAAATTTTTAAATTACTACAAGTCTTTTTCGTAGAACCAACGAAGAAAGCTTAAGAGATGAATGAATACTTGCATTGTTATCGAATCAACTATGAAACAAAAGGATATACATTTTTGAACTTTATACAATGAATAACTTGCATGTTCACTAAAAAGGACACACAAGATAATTAATTTCTTAACGAAATAAAGCAACACAATAGATTTTTTTCATATGCATGTTTGGATGGATGAGAAATAATAGATTATTATAGATAATATATTAGATGGATTGGCTTGTTTGCATATGACTATAGGTCCTAGCGTTAATTAGAAAATATTAATGCATATTATAAAATAATTGAGAAAAGCAAATACATATTATGTTATTAGTTAATATATTTTTGTGTATAGTGGTGACAACTACCAAAATAATGATGTGAACCTAGAGAATCTCATTTAGAAATATGACATCCTACTATATCTTCCTCCCAGTTGTGCCATAACATTAGAGACAAAATAAAAGTGAAGCCAAATAAGAAAAAGAGGAAGATGGAGAATAGGGAAGGAGAGGAAACAATACCTACTGAGGCAATTCTCATGTTAGAGGTATATACTATAAAATCTATTAGTGATCTATTGGAATTTGCAAGCTATTTTGTTTTTACTTGTCATTACTACTATCCATTAGCCTTGCATTCCACACTCAATATCATTAACGTTGTGACTAAATGGATACAAAATTATTTCCTTGATTTACTTATGGTATACTTTGACCCCTTCTATTTTATCTAATTTGGTTTTCTAATTAGTTTTTTCAGTGACTAAGAATGGAATGACAATTTGGATTAAGGCAATGCAAATGGTGGAGGTAATTTTTTTATAAACCTATGAGTAATATTACTTTTATTTAGATCCATAAATCTATGTCACACTTTTTGGAAAGTCAAAGGGGAAAATTAGTCTTTGCTAAGCCACAATCGAGGGATAAACTTGATCAAGGTTTTAAGACCTCAGTAGATGACCTAAAACCACAATCAGGGTGTAATTCATCATTGGAGCTCAAATGAGAGTCTCTAAAACACATTCTCAAGCCATCAATATAATTAATATTATGCTTGATTAAGGATTCAAATGTTTTGTTTTTGCAATTTTTCATAGAGCTACAACTTCCAAAGAGTGAAATCCATTCATCTCTTCCATGGAAGGTGAACAACTTAATTCCAATGGTTGCATCATTGAATCCACATATAATTTTCTCATTTTTGGTTTCATATTATATTTTTGAATTATTTTTTTCTAAAACTTATAGTATAATGTTTTTCCCATGAAGGAAAACACCCAAAGAAAAATCAGTATCGTAATAATTATACATCTAAGAGAAAATTAGTATACCTTCGAATGCTTACTCTTCAAAAGGATATTTCATTTTTTCATTTTATGTAAACATAAGAAAAACTATGTTGAAAACATAAAGGTGTATAATATTTGATTCAAATAATAATTAGTCAACTTAAAAAAATTAGAAAATATAAGTTAAAAAAAACAAAACTATGTGGGATAAATTGTTAGATTATAAGGCTTCACTATGTAATAGAACACATTGTATAAGTGACTAGACATAATGATTAAGTTAAATAGGTGGAATTAATAACTATTATTATTAGAAGGTAGTTAGGTTATCCAGCTAGCTATGAAATCTATAAAAGAGATTCAATGTCAATGTATTCAACGACTTAATAAAAGCATATCTTACATGATTCCCTTATTACCGCAAATCTATTTTTCTTTTCTATAACATTCACATGATATCAAATTGCATAATTCTAAGTGTCAAAATTCATTCAAGTCATCAATACATAGTATTACAGAAGGGTTTCATCATAGAAGGAAATATCTAAAGAATAATTAACACGATGATAATGTCTCCTTATATACTACAACACTCCATAACAAGACTCAACATTACTCTTAACGAAGAGATCAGAGCAACCACTACCATTCTAAAATTAAAGGTGTCATAGAGCCACCATATCTAACAGAAGTAGCTACTGTAAAGAATCCATTCATCATCATAAGCTACCGAATCTCTATTGTTGTAGCAATCAAGTTTGAAAAAATTCAAGCTAATTAAAACCTATCATCAACAATTATAAAGAAGGTCAAGTGAATAGTATACCATCACTAAGATTGAAGGCCAAGGAAATAAAATCCTCTTATTTCCAAATTTTAAGTAGAATCAAGTTTCTACTAATTTGAAATCATGGTCAAAGAAAAATAATCCTAAATGCATAAAGAAAAAACATTTTTTTAAAGAGACAAAACCCATACAATGTACAAATATATAATTTAAAGATATATATAGATCTTACACTTTCAAAACCTAGTTTATTTCCAACAATTTCATTTTTGAAAAAAGAATGTAGTTGTAATATCTAAATTGATGAATCATCCAATCCTAACTACAAGATTGATAAATGCTCAAATGCATGGCAAAGGAAGGTGATTGAGGTGAAAATTGACGATAACCACATGGCATGGATGGAAAACATTGTAGTGGTTCATCATAATTCTGAATTTCTTGCCCTATACTAGCTCTATGATATATATTTTTCTCTACAAGTAGTGTACAACTCTACGTTCTCTCATCAGAATGGGACTAATGATCATTAATAACCTTATGATTGGATATGTATTGTACTATGAAAGCCATGATTTCACACACCATTGTTTTGGATAGGGTTGACATTATGGAGCTAAAGAAGTAGTTCTCAATATTTGAAGGAATGTTTATGGCCTCCATAAAAGGGGTGTTAGGGATCACCATTCGAGTCAAAGGTCTATCAAAAATGCAAACTCATACGAGGATAGCTATGGCTCAAGTGGATTGAAGTAGTTTTCAATATTTGAAGGAATGTTTAAGGCCTCCATAAAAGGGGTGTTAGGGATCACCATTTCAATCAAAGGTCTATCAAAAATGGAACTCATACAAGGATAGCTATGGCTCAAGTGGATTGAAATTCTCCCAAGGAAAACCTAATTCTTATGCCCAAGGACCTACTCACAACCTTGTCAAGTCTAGGTGACACTCCAAACTATAGGAAACCAAGTTTAATCAAGGAGGAGGTAACTATAGGGTCTACCTTGGATAATTACCCATCTTTTGATGAATTTTAGTTGTATTTATGTTTTATTTCTAATGATTCATAGGGCTGATATTCAGGAAATAGGGATGAGCCTTGTCGAAGCAAGTAACTAGACTAGTGATAGGCACCTTTTTATTACTAGACATTGCAATATTTTGATATTACTTGTCCTTCCTATAATTTTATATATTGATATAAACTCTTTGGAAGGTTTGGTTTCCATAGAGGAAAGATTTTTTGGACTCTTAGGAGGGTTGATTTCCCTGGAAGCAGCCTCCCTACTCTCTATGACTTTTTGTATCTTGTGATATTTTTGTGATATAGAAGGCCCCAAAAAAACTATAGGAATGAGAAACCTCACAAAAAATAAAGTGTCTTTTTGCATTTTTAGGTGTAAATTATTTGGACATGTAAGGGATTCAAGGCATATGTAACTTTATATAGATTCATATCCATTAATTCAGGATATTGAGAAATTGAGAGTTTAAAATAGGTTAAGCCAAAAATTTCTAAATTTCATTAACTTGGTGCAACAGGTAAAGCTTTCTAAATTTTTAAGTAATGCATGTTAGAAACCAATTATGTGAGTTTGAAGGCATTAAATTTAATAAATATGTAAAATATCAAATTATTTTCACCATATCTCAATTAAACATGCTATATTTAGCCTAGTAGGCTAGGAGAACTTGTTGAGTGTTGTGAATTAGGAGAAGAAGGTCTAGTGTCACCAATCTAGTTTCCTATGTGATGTAATTGAAACTATGGGAATCACTCAATATCCTTGTTAAGTCAAGTACATTCAACCTATGTCATTTGCTTTACAGTAAGTATGATCATTGAAATGAGGGGTAATGCTTAGGGTTTCCTAGGAACCTATAAAAAAAGGGAAAAAATAGAAAGTTAGCACACCTTCAAGGATCACCCTTACAAATGCAATGAATTTTCTATTTAGGTTTCATTCTTTGTTCAAAGAACATGTTCCTTTTATATGAATAATGTAAAAAAAAAAACATCAATATTATGTTTAGGTTGATGAATAAATTAGGATATATTTTGTTTTATATGATATAAAAGCATTTATTCATACAAATATATCTCAAAAATAATTATTTATATATATTTTTTGTATGTAGCATAAAAGCATTTATTCACACAAAATATATCTCAAAACAATTATTGATATTAAATAGGACATTCTATTTGGTTGGAAAGATAAAAAGGGTGTATTACTTGTAGTGGTTCAAGAGTATCACTTTACTTTTGACAAAAGATCATCAATATGCATTCATTTCTTTAAAATTCTTAGATCATTATTTTATAAATTTAAAGTTGAATTTGTTCTCAACAAAAGAAAGTGGAAAAAAAAAACATTGCAAAAATAATAATGTTATAAAAAAAAAAAACTAAAAAATAAATTTAATAGCATTTCAAAGAAATTTATATTTAATTAATTAACATATTCACTGCAATAAACTAAAATTTATAAACACAAAATTCACTTCAATCAAATAAAGTAAAATCTATCAACACACAATTCATGTATACAAATAAGTAGTGACATGTCACAACCTTATTCTAGTACTGAAGTCTCATTAAATGTGTGTTTTTAATTGTACCAGGTATATGGTCGTTTCACTTTTAGATAATCATAACTTTTTAACAAAAATTTAAAGGAAATAATTAGAGTATATTCTATTTATGTGATTTTATTTGTTATGCTATCTAAAAGATTGAAATTTTATTCCCAAAAATAATATAAAATAACACAAATATGGAAAATTAAATAGTTTGCATTATTAAAATTATTAATTTACAAAATTTAATAATCTTAAAAAGTATATTTAATAACATGTTTTTTAAATGAAAAATAAATTTGTAAAATATTGATAGTAACAATGGAAGATTCCGAAGTTGCAAAGGTAGCATATCTTTGTTAATTGAGCCATGAGAAATGTGTTAAATGTTTGGTTTTCCAATTATTTAGAAGCTCCTAGATTGTTTTTTAAATAAATATTTTATTTGGTTGGATAATTATCTACAAATTTGGAGCTTGATTTTTAGATCAATTTATTCGTTTAAGATTTTTCTTTTTGGAATGTTGTTTTATAAATAAATTGGCTTAAAATTTTAATCGATATTTT
>APFE031195215.1:0-94874 GCA_000404065.3 Pinus taeda | reverse complement strand
TATGCAAAGTGGTTTATCTTTAATGATTTCTATTCTTATAATAGCTGAATGATCTTTATTACCAGTTATTGTTCGAAATCTTTTTAGATTTCATAATGGAAGATATACAATCCCGGGTTAGAATAGATTTGATGTGTTGTTTCTCGCTAGATTACAATAGCATAGAGTAAAGTTAAAGAATCTAAATTAGATTAGCTTTAAAGTACTTTTAGATCAGCATTATTCAACTCTACACACACACACACCCAAGATTGGGAAATTGGTCCTGTTATCCCGAGTCAGACCCGCTATACCAAATGGATAAGGAGCTGCCAACCAAGGTCCGGACCGAGTGGGTATTCCCCTTGTTGTTGACCCGATTTTCGGGGCTTCAATAGAATGGTACAAATGTAGGAGAATGATGCGAACACGATTTCGGAAGCCTAAGGTATGATTGACAAAAAGGTACGATGGATAGGATGATCCGTGCATGCATCTAGCTAAGTGGATGTAGGCCTATGGAGAAAAGCCCCAACCTGAGTGCTAGCACCTAAATCTACCTCAGGCTAAGAAAGGTAGGATCCAGAATCAACATAAAACCACGCTTAACCTGGTAGCTAGCCCTACCAGGTTGGGAGAGGGCTCTCTCCTGGTCAATCTCAACAAATTATGATCAATGTGGGCCTGAGATGACTGACAGAAATATTGATTTTAGGTTAGGTATGTGTGTGAAAAAGTTTGGTTGAATAAAAAGATGTTTTCTTGGCTCAAATGGAAAGGCATATTTTGGGTGCGGGGAATGAGGCTCAGTCCTGCCAGAGATCTGAATGGGGCAAGGTAGGCAATTGTTTTTAGCACTTCAAAATGAATGAGATGGAAGGATTAGATATATGAGGAGTTGAAGAGGGCAAGAAAGGCCATGGATCCTCTTCAAACAGCTAAAAACATAAAAAACTAAAGCAAACCCAAGGTAGAGCACTGCAATTTCAATGGATTCTACCTTTCTCCCTTGTTTGATTTAGCTAAGAATAAAAAATAGATAATGGAATACATAACACATAAGTAAATTCATAATTACAAAAGAAAGCACTATACCAAGAAAAATTGCCACATGAATCCCAAAGAGTGCTGCAAACCCTGATCTCAATTCCTTAGTCAAAATGCTGATATGAGTATACAATGAAGCTCAAGGCTTTCTCAAAAGTCCAAACATGCTAATGACTAAAAAACCACATAATATAGACAAACCATAGCTCATCCTAGCCTCTAGGGATCGATCTCACTAGTTCAGGAGCTGTTCCAACTAATTCTAAGCTGAGAACTAAAAATGAGGCAGTGGAACAGCATGCCTCTAGAAACAAGGAAACTGATTCATTCAGTTTCAAACAACATTTTAATAGATGAATCTACCTCCATAAGTGAAAATTTGACATATTTACATCATGTTCCATCAATGTACATTAAATTACATCACAAGTTTGACATCAAGAAGGAGAAAAAGTCAAACTGTCAATAGCTAGGTGAAAAGCAAAGCATTCTTGGTCAAACTGCACCAAATTTCCTCTATGCGCCGCGCCAATTTCTCTATGCATAGTGCCTGTTTGGAGCCAATTTTGGAGGCCTTCCTAGTGTCCAAATTCACTCCAAATGTGCTTTTTGGAAATTTCTTCCCATCTACTTTCCAACCCAAGTAGAATTTTTAAATTTGGCCTCCATTTGCCTCTCCAAAATTTAGTTCTCCCAACATTGCTTCCTATGTGTCAAAATAAGGGTAGTAAGGTCATTTTTTGAGTGTTTTTGACCTTTTTGAGGACTCAAAACCTGTCAAAATTTCTTGGCCATTGGTAGGCAAGCATAGTTTTCCATGCCAAATCCAAAAATGCTAAGTTTTTGTCATTTGGAGGGTCCTATAAAAAGCGAGCGCCAGGTGGCGCACACATAGAGAAAAAAATCCTATTTTTTGTGCCAAAGATTTCAAAAATGCAAAAGGTGCCCCAAATTTTTTTGAAATTTGGGTTGAGTCTTCTCCATCAAGCATTGTGTTGGGCCAAGGAAGCCTCAACCAATATCTAAAGTCTATCATGCTCCTTTCACCTCCTTGATGCCCTTTTCAACTTTCCCTTTAAGCTCCTAATTCTCACTTTGCAAACTTTGTTCCTCGCCATGTAATGGTAATCCATATGTCTCAACAATTTTTTCTCGTTGTCAGCCATCTCTAACAATCTCTCTAAGTGGATATTGGATCTTTAAAGCCATGATTCTCGATCAGCATTGATCCCCTGCTCAAGTGACGTGAGCTCCACCCTCCTCCTTTGGGTAGCTTGGCAGTTTTCCTATATGTTTTGCAATTCCATAATCGCTTGTTGATCCTCAAGCTGCTTATTTCTTTGCTCCAAGTACTTTATTATCCACTTAGCCCTTTCCAAATTGAGGGACAAGGCATTGATGTCCGCCTGCTGCTCCTGGATGAATTTTTTGAGATTTGAGCTTTGTGGGCCCAAATCCCTATCATCACCCTGGATGAGAATAAACTCGATCCCCCGCTCACCTGATGGTCCATCATCCTGTAATGGCCTCTTGCCTTTGTCCTGAACCTACTGTGCTGATGAAGGAAGCGAGACCTTGGGTGGAGATAATACTTGCTTTGCTACTGCAAACAACTGTCTAGTGTCCTTCTAATAAGTGATAAACACCAGCATAATAGCGGTCTGTGTCTCATGACCCTCATGATGATGTCAAGTTCCACCTATCTCATGCAAAACCTTTGGAGGTCCTTGAGAAACTGTGAAGAACTCACAAGAAATGAAATCATCCCAAGTGATGCCCTACAAAACAAGCTGATGAATGACCACAATCTTGATGAGAGCAAATTGGTAAATGTTGTTGAACTGATGTTGTGGAGTCTTTTGTTGTACTAGGCCAGTCATCTTCTCAATTTTTCAGCACATGAAGTAAGGGAGATTCATCATCCATACCCTGGTAAATTGCATCAGCAACCTGATATGATAGGCATATAAATGGGAAAACCGGCCCTCACAACTGAAATACTTCATTATCAGTTTCATCAAAGGAGCATAAGAATATTTCAAGTACCAAAAAGGAAAAAATCTATTGAGTTGTCTCAAATAACCGGGTTTGATGTATGGTTCATAATGTTGCCTATCAATTTGCTGCCTTTTGTTCCATTGCTCTCCAATGTTAGCAATAGCAGTTTCTAGAGAAATAGATTTTGGTGTTAAAGTGAATGTTACACCAGCTAGAGTAGCTTGACCATCATGTAAATGAAGCATAAACAAATGGTCCAACTCATGGTGAAACTGGACTCTAGCAACCATCTCACAAAACTCATAGCAGGACCGGTGTTGGAAACATGTCATGGTGAGAGGGCAGGCCTGTAGCTCAGCAAGAGTGGTAGGTTATTCTCGAATATGTTTACCACCTCTATGAGACCTCCTTGGTGCATGTGCCTCTGTAGGAGAATCACTGTGTGTCTCCTCTTCATGGTCATATGAAGGATCATATTGCATCTTTGCTAGTGGGTGAGCCGCCTTGATGAGGAATAGGAAATTTATGGTGTTTCTTGATTTTCCACCACCAAGGGAAAAATATGTGAGGGACTATGTAGGGAGGAAAAAAATGAGGATTTTGGGACTGTTAAGACAGGGTTTAGTTAGGGAAATAGGGGATTAGGGAGTGATATGGGAGTTTTAGGGACAACACTTAGGGTTTAGGGGTTTATATTTAAGATTTGGGGAATGGGAATTGGGGATAGGGATAGATGATTTTTTGGGGATATGGGAGTTAGGGAACAGGGGGAATAAGGTGAGAAAATGAGTGAATGGGTGAAAATGGTAGAAAGAACTTGGTAGCCAAACAATAATGCAAACCCTAGGCAGCAAATTTTTTTGAGAAATGGCAAAAATGTAGGGTTTGATTTCTCTTTTATACAATCAACATAAATTGTATGAGAAACTCCTTCACTAGCCAAGAGGAGAGCTTAACTTACTTATTTAAGGGACGTTTTGGGAAATTTAGACGACTTGAGGAAATTTTTGAGTGAAACAGGCTTAGCAGCTCTATGCGCCGTGCCTGCTGTGTGCACCGTGCCACTCACTTTGCACAATTTCTCTCCAATTTTCTCTTATTTTGCTCAAACACAGCTTCCACGTTACTCACCTTTTCTCTTTGAAGGAAAATGGGCTTTTGATTTGAGGAAATGATTTATATAGAAGGACTTTAAATTTTTGCTTCATAAAAACCCACTTTCGTAATGTTTACAATGTGACTTTATTTTTGCACTCTGTTTTTTGAGCCTTTCACTTTATTTGAGCTTGTGATGAACTGAATGAATTATGTTTTGTTTGCTTTGCAAGGGATTGGAGCTACTGAGGCTATGGAAAGAGACCAGGGTTTCCATTGAACTGATTTACATATGAAGGAAATAATATTACATAAGTTCATCCAATAAAACCTGAAAAACTCATTTTTTTCCTCAAAACAAAGTTTTGAGGAAAAAATACATCTCTGAGCGCTTGATTATGAATTTTATTGGTGTTGGAACCTCCTATCATGCTTGCTGACTGTTATTAGACATTTTGAACATCTATTTGATGAAACTGTAGACCTAATGACAGTGAAACACTAGACAAGACTTTTGCAAATTTTAAAGACAAGAGGTGACTGCAAATGATCTTGATGAGTAAAACTAAGCCAGCAGGTAAAGGACATGAGGGAAAATGTAGGAGAAGTCACTACCGTCAGATGATCCATGATCCCTATGGAATGCAACTAACTAGGTAGGACACCTAATATGCAATGCAACAAGAGGATTTGATCTTTGATGGAGGGATGAAGATACTGAAACTAACATAGGCTCTAACGGGGATGGTAACTCCTTGGAGGTTCCAAGAACTACATATCTCTGGGAAAGCAGGAAATGCCTTTGTCCATTGGGCTATAGAGTCAATAACTTCGACAAACCAAAACCAAACTCTTGACTCAATGACTCAATTTCAGGACTGAAATGTGAATTAAAATTGACTCATTTTCAAGACTGAAATCAACTGAAAGAAATAACTCTAACAAGCCAAACCAAAACTAAAATCAAACCTTAGTTTTATAGCCTTCACCTCGAGCCCCAAACTGAAGAATGAAAACAACACACACCTGCAATGGAATTTAAACAAACCGGTATGTACAATGATGTATATGACAACAAAAAACACTTCACAAATAATACCCTTTGAGTAGCCGACCATTGACCAGCCCACTAGGATAGTCTTCGCCATTCATTTCTTGCAAAAGGAAAGCATTTTGGCCCCGATATGCAGCGATCTAGTAAGGTCCTTTCCAAATATTTTCAAACTTTCCATGTTTGCCTTTCTCTTCGTTCCTTGCATCCCATTTCAACACTATATATTCTATTTCAAACTTACTTGCTTTTGCCTTTCGATCATATATCTTTTTTATTCTCGCAGCTTGAAAGTGTTCTGAAATACCTCCTCTCTAGTTTGCTACAAATGAATCATTTGATTGATTCTCCACTGCAAACTATCATCTTTGTTTCCTGCTTCTTGCAAAAGTTTGACCACCGAGACTGCCAAAGAGGTCGAGAAGACTGTTTCCACACCGTACACAAGCTCAAAAGGAGACATGCCCATAGATTTCTTTTGACTTACCCTGTCTGCCCAAAGCGCATTGACCAGCTTTTTGTGCCAACTTTTCTTGTTAGTTTCCAGCAAGTTTTTGATAATGTTGACAAGAGATTTATTTGAGGATTCTGCCAATCCATTGCCTTGTGGATAACAGGTAGTCGAGTGCCCTAAAGTGATTTGATACTTATGACAAAAGTCAATCATTCTTTTAGATTTAAAGGCTACTGCATTGTCAATGATCAACTTATTTGGATAGCCAAAACGAGACAAAATGTTGTTTTCAAGAAATGGGATAATTACTGAATCAGTGGCTTGCCTCATGGGAATTTCCTCAATCCATTTGGTGAAGTAATCCATCACTGTGAGGATCCACTTATGCTGCACTTAAGAAGAAGGATGGATCTCACCAATGAAATCCAAACCCCACTGCTAAAATGGAGCACTTACTTCAATGGGCTTGAGTGGCAAAGGCTGAAACTTCCTCTTACCTTGAAAAATCTAACATTCATGGCAGCTTGCTACTGTTTTTTGCACATTAGCAAAAAGAGTTGGCCAATAATACCCCGCTCTCAAGATTTTTTTGGCTGATGTCTTCCAGACAAGATGGCCTCCACAATATCCTTTATGGAAGTCTTCTATAACTTGTTTTGCCTCTTCTTCCACCAAATAGTTGAGCAAGACACAACCGGGGTCTTTCCAATAGAGTGCACCATTCATGATACAAAATTTTGGAGCCTTCAATTTCAGTGTCTTACTTTTATTCTTAGCCATTCCAGGTGGTGATGACAAATTTTGGAGTACATAAACAATGTCTGAATACTAAGGACAAAGAAGGAAAATTTATGATACTTGAGCGAGCTGATTCTCTTCATCTTCCTCGGACATAACAACAATGAGATTAATTTCCAAGGCATGCAAATTTGACTTAGCCATTAGTTTTTCTATCCCCTGTCCTTTGATGAGCTTTGTCGATTTGATCTCCACATCATACTCCAACAAGGTGGCAATCCATTTACCTCTCCTCCCTTCTGGATCTGTTTGCACTAAGACATCGTTAACAGCAGCATTAGGGACATAAGCAAGGATGTGAGAATGTAAAATATAAACCCAAAAGTCTTTCAATTCTTTTACCAAAGCAAGGGCCTATTTTTCAATAATATTGTACTTCAATGTTGCATCTCTTATGGTTCCGCTGAAAAATGCAATTGGTTTCTCAAGCTAGTCTCTTTTTTGCATCAAGACCAGTGCCATAGTATGATCTTAGGCAATTGAAAACAAAATAAAATCTTGAGTATAGTCCGGGCTGATCAAAACTGGAGCTAAAGAAAGGGCCAATGTCACCAAATTGAAATACTTAGTTGCTTCGTCAGTCTATCTAACTATACTGTCTTTTTTGAGCATGTTTGTGATTTCCCTTAAATTTTCTGCAAGATTAGGCACAAAGAGACATAAGAAATTCATATTACCATTGAATGATTGGATTTCTTTCTTACTTCATGGAAAATCAATCTTTTGAATGGCATCTACCCGAGTTGGATCGATGCGGATGCCCTTCCTTGATATAATATGCCCGAGAAGCTTGCCTTCATCCATAGCAAACAAACTTTTCTTTGGATTGAGAGAGATGCCATACTTCCTACACTGCTGAAATACAATCTTCAAATGATAAAGGTGCTCTTCGTCTGAATTAGAGAAAACTGTCAAGTCATCAAGATAAACAACTAGAAAGACATCTTTTTCATTAGAAAATGTGATATCCATCGCCCACTGAAAGGTTGCAAAACATTTTTCAATTCGAAAGGCATCTTAGCATAATGAGAAGTTCCCCATAGAGTGGTGAATGTTGTTTTGTCTCTATCATCCTCATGGACCAGAATTTGGTTATAACCTGAATAACGATCAAGTAGCGACATGCGGGATGCTCCAACTACTCTCTGAAGTATGTGATCCATCTTAGGCAATGGATATTTGTCTTTCAAAGATACTTTATTCAGATTTCTAGAATCAATACATAGCTGAATCTCACTTGTTTTCTTGCGCACGGGCACCAAGTTTGAAATCCAATCTGAAAATATTATGGGGATAATGATGCCAACTTTGTACAACTGATTCACTTCCTTCTCAAATGAGGGAAACAACGTTGGATTTATTCTTCTTAACTTCTAACGAAAAGGATTTTGATTTGGCTTGATCGGGATGACATTCTGAGTTATGCTTGTGTCATATGACTTCAAATATGAATAATCCCAAGAAAATACATCAGTAAAAGAAGATAGTAAGTTGATATACTTTGCTTTTACCTGTGGAGCAACACCTTTTATAATTTCACCATTTTAGGATTTTCAACTGATCCAATGTTTACATCCTCAACTCCTTTCTCGATTGCCAGCAAGATCGGTTTTCGAGCCACATCATCCTGATTAAACAGCTCCTCTAAAGGTATTAGACCTTTAGGAATGATGTTGTCTTTGAGCTGCAAAAATTCCATCTAATTTACTTCTATATCCACCTCACCGTCATCATACTCTACATCAATAGAAGTGTCTTTGAATTTACCTTCATTTTTCAGAAATTCATTGATCTCATCATCATCTTGAAACACTTGCCAATACCTTTGATTGTTGGGGACAACTGAGTGATGTTTCACGTGAATCTCAAAATTGTTGTTTGAATTCATCAGAATTTTGAAATTACTTGCTACTGTTGCAAGTGAATCCGCAATGACATTCTGAACATGAGGAACACATGTCAAAGTGTAATATGAAAATACTCTCAAAATATCAAGTACTGCATTGCGGTAGGCTTGCATTTGAGGATGTTTAGCTTGGTATTCCCCTTTCAATTGCTTGATAACTAACTCAGAGTTGCCATACACCGAAATCCTTTTAGCATTCAACTTTCTGAGAATTTTCAAACTAGCAATTAAAGCCTCATATTCAGCCTCATTATTTGAACAGTCAAAAGCTAGTTTATAAGAACAAACCCTTACATTGCTTGGCACTTTTTTTGGGGAAAAAACAGGGCTGTGTATCCAAATGCCAATTCCAGCACCTTCCCTTCCTACTGCACCATCAAAATCCACGCTCCACAAGCCTGCTTCATCCTCTTCCAAATGCTGAAATTTTGTTTGTTCTGATTCTATTCCTTGTTGTCCATCAATATGTTGTTGCTGTCAGAAGGCTAATTGCTCAGCGGTACTATCTAGTCTTTTTCTTTCTTTCTTTAATACCTCTCTAAAAATTTGCAGTGATCTCGAGAATGTCTTTTACTTCAACTACTTGGCTATTTACATCATTAAAGCTATTTGAATACAAAACAAATGATTCTAAATCAGTATGTACACAGTTGATTGGATGATTTATCGGTTTCTCCTTGCTAGTAATCATGTACTTCATCTTTTGTTCCCGATATATTTTCCTCATCTGACCGAACACGAGAATGGTAGTATAGGAGAAATCAAGCTACATTGTCCCTTTAATCTTTGCTCCCCAAGATCTGGAAAGAAGCATGCCAAATCTAGGAGGTATGTCCGCTACAACACAGCCATCAAAACATTTTTAGCTAAAATCTGATCCAAACTGACCACCAATCCTTGTTAAGACTAATGCGCCTTACTCTACCAGAATCAAAAGAGTAAAGGTCATGATATTTTCTAGTGATATCCAATCCCAATTTCTCCATGATGGCATTAGGCATGAGATTATGAGAGGCTCCAGAATCAAACATAGCATTGTGTAACACATAGTCATGCACCCTGAGACTGATGTAAAATGGAGCCACATCACTATCTTGAGACTGACCTTCTAATGCTGGCCCAAAAATCAATTCAGGTCTATTATCTTCCATGTTCACCATGTCGGATGGTGGATCTAAATTCAGAATCTTAGACACCTAACCTTTGTAATTGTTGTTCTTCATCAACTCAGTCAAAGGAATGGATATTTTTAACTTAGAAATTTCATTTTCTTAGTTAAAAACTGAAACTTTTTCTACCTCTTTCACTAAAACATCCTTCTTTTCAGTTTTCTCCTTTGACACACTTGGCTGATTGGATCTTTCACTTGCTGATGGAATTTTGTTAGTGGTAGGATCAACTGTCTCTTTTCCCTTTTTCTAATGGGAGGATCATTCTTTAGCGCTGTTGCCTCCTTCCTTTTCTAAATTGGATTTATGGGCACATCTCTACTTCTCAAGGAATATTGTCGCTGCTGGGCTGATAAAGCATTCATATATCCTCTTTGGTACTCATCAGACTCTTCCTCAAGAACTGTCTCATTGGCAAAAATGAAATTTTCATCCCTTTATACAGCTGAATTCTCGGAGTAGTCCTCATCTTCAGTGATGGAAATGGGCATATCATCGGGTGTAAAGAAATGATTCTCTTCTCCAATTACATTCTCCTCCTCATCTGATTCTAGACCATGTACAAAATTTTGCTTCAAGGGTGTCTTGACTTGCTACTGCGTTGCTTGGTCTTGTGTTCGCTACTCTCTTTGTTTGATTCTAAATTGTGGTTGCTGCTGGCCACGGAAGTTGGGATTTTTGACTTGTGCTTCAAGATTTTCAAGTTTCAATTTATCAAACATCTGCTCCATCTTCCAAAGCACTTGATCTAAAGTGGAAACCTCTTCCTTTATTGTGACTTTCTTTTCAGCTCTTGCTCTAGCTCTTTTGGCAAGAAAATTTGCTTCAACGCTGACTGCAGTCTTCTGCATATCTTCCAAAGTGGTCGAATCTTGTTCTCTTAATTGATAGGCCACATCAGGGTCAAAACCATCTAGAAACTTTATTAAAGCTAGCCCCATAAGTGGATTTATATGATCAAGAATTGCATTGTAAACAAAATTTAATATAATACAATAGTCTTGGACAGACTCACCAACATTCCGCTTGATGTTCTCATATTCGGAAAGGATCTCAGGAGGATTTTTCTTCACTTCCCAGTGATCCATGAGTTGTCTCTACGGATTGGCCAATGTAGTGATACTTGCAGCCGGCAAAGCTCTGAACCATTTCCTCACTTCACCACCAAAGGTTTGTACAAACAGTCTCATTGTCACATTTTCTGCATCAATCTCATGAATATCAAAGAAATCTGTCATTTTGTCCACATGTTCTAAGCTGTAACACTATGAGGAGTGCCATCAGACAAAGGAATTTATCTTTGATAATTAGCGGGCATATCATCTAAATTTTGATGCAGCACAAGGGGTGCAAAACGAGCAGCCATTACTCTTGGTGGATTTGCAATTGGCCTTGGAGATGTTGGGGGAGTGGGTGCAGCTGATGTATGGAGTGTATGAGGACGTGTGTGTGGTGGCAAAGAAATTTTGGATGTTTGAGGAGTAGAGGGAGTGGACGGATGTGACACTACTACAAATTTTTTATCAGAGACAACATGTTGCATGGGGATGGTTGGAATGAAAGGCGGTTCGTTAGGAATATTTGAGCTAGATGCAATCACGGAGGACCCAAGGGTTGCAGATGTAGATTATAAGAAATCAACGATGTTTGAAGCCACAATTGAAGTTTGGAGTTGTTTCAAGGTATAATCATCAATGGATTTCTTGGCATTTTTAGTTTCAAGAGTTTTGACAAACTCTGGGTTCAGGACAGTAGAACCAACTACACTTTTAGATTTTGTCTCAAAAAGTGATAGACCAAACTATTCGTCAAACTCAAGATCTTCAGGGTACTCAAAAACCACGGGACATGAATGGGATATGAACACGGGAATCACGAAAGTTTCTTAAAGAAGGATTCTTGGAATAAGATTGGGATTTTCGTACACAGGAGGAGGATCAGGATGCAGATTTGCTCTAGTATATCTTTTGGAAGCCAGTGTGTTATTATTTCCAAGAAATCAAATGGACATTAGCAACTTTTTCAACCTATCAAATTCTAAACTAATCATCCAAAAGCTTATAATTATCAGATGTACTGGGGTGTTTTGTAGGTTAGATTTTCCATTTATAAGACTAGACCAGAGATTGACTGAAGTAGCTTTTATCTACTTATGCTAATGCGAAGCAAAAGCATTTCGAAGGCTACCTGGCTAATCTTTAGACTCCTTATGTAGTTTATAAAACAAAGAACAATAACAAACCAAAAATTTCATCCCCAGTATGGTCGCCACTATGTTAGCACCTAAATCTACCTCAGGCTGAGAAAGGTAGGATCTAGAACCAACATCAAACCACGCTTAACCTGGTAGCTAGCCCTACTAGGTCAAGAGAGGGCTCTCTCCTGGTAAATCTTAGAAAATTATGATTGATGTGGGCCTGAGATGACTGAGATAAATACTAATTTTAGGCTAGGTATGTGTGTGAAAAAGTTTGGTTGAATAAAAATATGTTTTGTTGGCTCAGATCAAAAGGCAGATTTTGGGTGCGGGGAATGAGGCTTAGTCCTGCAGAGATCTCAATGGGCAAGGTAGGAAATTGTTTTTGGCACTTCAAAATGAATGATATGGAAGGATTAGATAGGTGAGGAGTTGAAGACGGCAAGAAAGGCCATGGATCCTCTTCAAATAGCTGAAAACATCAAAAACTAAAGCAAACCCAATGTAGAGCACTGCAATTTCAATGGATTCTACCTTTCTCCCTTGTTTGATTTAGCTAAGAAGAAACAAGATAGATAATGGCATAAATAACACATAATTAAATTCAAAATTATGAAAGAAAGCATTGTACCAAGACAAATTGCCACATGAATCCCAAAAAGTGTTGCAAACCCTGATCTCAATTCCTTAGCCAAAATGCTGATATGAGTATACAATGAAGCTCAAGGCTTTCTCAAAAGTCCAACCATGCTAAGGACTGACAAAACCACATAATAGAGACAAAACATAGCTCATCCTAGCCTTTAGGGGTCGAGCTCACTAGTTCAGGAGCTGTTCCAACTAATTCTAAACTGAGAACTAAAAATGAGGCAGTGGATCAGCATGCCTCTAGAAACAAGGGAACTGATTCATTCAATTTCAAACAACTTTTTAATAGATGAATCTACCCTCATAAGTAAAAATTTGACATATTTACGTCATGATCCATCAATGTACATTAAATTACATCACAAGTTTGACATCAAGAAGGAAAAAAAGTCAAACTGTCAATAGCTAGGTGAAAAACAAAGCATTTCTTGGTCAAACTGAGCCAAATTTCCTCTATGCGCCATGCGAATTTCTCTATGTGTAGCACCTGTTTGGAGCCACCGTTGGAGGCCTTACTAGTGTCCAAATTCACTAAAGGTGTGCTTGTTGGAAAGGTCTACCTATCTACTTTCCAACCAAAGTGGAAATTTTTAATTTGCCTGCCCAAAATTTAGTTATCCCAACACTGCTTCCTGTGTGTCAAAATAGGGGTAGTAAGGTCATTTTTTGAGTGTATTTCACCTTTTTGAGGTCTCAAAACCTGTCAAAATTTCTTGGCCATTTGTAGGCAAGCATATTTTTCCATGCCAAATACAAAAATTCTGAGTTTTAGTCATTTTGAGGCTCCTATCAAAAGCGAGTGCCATGTGGCGCGGCGCATAGAGCAGAAAATCCTGTTTTTTGTGCCAAAATGTTCAAAAATGCAAAAAGTGCCCCAATTTTTTTGAAATTTGGGCTGAGTCTTCTCCATAAAGCATTTTTTTGGGCCAAGGAAGCCTTAGCCAATATCTGAAGTCTATCATTCTCCTTTCGCCTCCTTGATGCCCTTTTCAACTTTGCCTTTAAGCTCCCGATTCTTGCTTTGCAAACTTTGTTCCTCGCCATGTAATGATAAGCCATATGTCTCAATAATGTTTTCTCCTTGTTGGCCTTCTCTAACAATATCTCTAAGTGGATATTGGATCTTTCAAGCCATGATTCCTGATTGGAATTAATCTCTCTCTCAAATGAAGTGAGCTCCACCCTCTTCCTTTGGGTAGCTTGGTGGTTTTCCTGTATGTTTTGCAATTCCATAATCGCTTGCCGATCATCAAGCTGCTTATTTCTTTGCTCCATGTACTTTATTATCCACTTAGCCCTTTTCAAATTGAGGGACAAGGTGTTGATGTCAGCCTGCTGCTCTTGGATGACTTTTTTGAGATTTGAGCTTTGTGGGCCCAAATCCGTATCATCACCCCCGATGAGAATAAACTCGATCTCTTGCTCACCTGATGGTCCATCATCTTGTAATGGCATCTTGCCTTTGTCTTGAACCTACTGTGCTGATGAAGGAAGTGAGACCTTGAGTGGAGATAATACTCGCTTTGCTGCTGTAAACAACTATCTAGTGCCCTTCTGATAAGTGATAAACACCAGCATACTAGCGGTCTGTGTCTCATGACCCGCATGCTGATGTGAAGGTACACCTATCTCATGCAAAACCTCTAGAGGTCCTTGCGAAACTGTGAAGAACTCACAATAAATGAAATCATCCCAAGTGATGCCCTGCAAACCAAGCTGATGAATGACCACAATCTTGATGAGAGCAAAATGGTAAATGTTGTTGAACTGCTGCTGTGGAGTCTTTTGTTGTACTAGGGTGGTCATCTTCTCAATATTTTGGCACATGAAGTAAGGGAGATTCATCATCCTTACTCTGGTAAAATTAATCAACAACCTAATATGATAGGCATATAAACGGGAAAACTGGCCCTCATAGCTGAAATACTTCATTATCAGTTTCATCAAAGGACCATAAGAATCTTTCAAGTACCGAAAAGGAAAAAATTTGTTGAGTTGTCTCAAATAAATGGGTTTGATGTATGGTTCATAATGTTGCCTGTCAATTTGCTGCCTTTTGTTCCATTTCTCTCCAATGTTAGGAATAGCGGTTTCTAGAGAAATAGATTCTAGTGTTAAAGTGAATGTTACACCAGCTAGAGTAGCTTGATCATCATGTAAATGAAGAAAATACAAATGGGCCAACTCATGGTGAAACTGGACTCTAGCAACCATCTCACAAAACTCATAGCAAGATTGATGTTAGAAACATGTCATGGCGAGAGGGCAGGCCTGTAGCTCAGCAAGAGTGATAGATTCTTCTCGAATATGTTTGCCACCTCTATGAGACCTCCTTGGTGCATGTACCTCTGTAGGAGAATCACTATGTGTCTCCTCTTCGTGATCATATGAAGGATCAGACTGCATCTTTGTTAGTGGGTGAGTTGTCTTGATGAGGAATAGGAAATTTATGGTGTTTCTTGATTTTCTACCACCAAGGGAAAAATATGTGAGGGACCGTGGACGGAGGAAAAAATGAGGATTCTAGGACTGTTAGGACAAGGTTTATTTAGGGAAGCAGGGGATTAGGGAGTGATATGGGAGTTTTAGGGACAACACTTAGGGTTTAGGGGTTTATATTTAAGATTTGGGAAATAGGAATTGGGCATAGGGATAGATGATTTTTTGGGGATATGGGAGTTAGGGAATAGGGGGAATAAGGTGAGAAATGAGTGAACGGGTGAAAATGGCAGAATGAAATTGGTAGCCAAACAACAATGCAAACCCTAGGCAACAAATTTTTTTAAGAAATGGCAAAAATGCAGGGTCTGATTTCTCTTTTAGACAATCACCATAAATTGTATGAGAAACTCCTTCGCTAGCCAAGAGGAGAGCTTAACTTACTTGTTCATTGGAGGTTTTTGGAAATTTAGGCGACTTGAGGAAATTTTTGAGTGAAACAGGCTTGGCAACTCTATGCACCACACCTCAAACCCAATGCACCGTTCCCTTTATGTGCACTCCGCCCATTTAACTTTGCACTGGAAATCGCGGCCCTATGCGCCACGCCACTCACCTAGTGCACTGCGCCACTCACTTTGCACATTTTCTCTCCAATTTTCTCTTCTTTTGCTCAAACACGGCTTCCACATTACTCACCTTTGGTCTTTGAACGAAAATGGGCTTTTGATTTGATGAAATGATTTATATGCAAGGACTTTAAATTTTCGTTTCATAAAAACCCACTTTCATAATGTTTACAATGTGACTTTATTTTTGCACTTTGTTTTTTGAGCCTTTCACTTTATTTGAGCTTGTGATGAACTAAATGACTTGTGTTTTGTTTGCTTTGTAAGGTATTGGAGTTACTCAGGCTAGGGAAAGAGACTAGGGTTGCCATTGAACTGATTTACACATGAAGAAAATAAAATTACATGAATTGATACAATAAAACTTGAAAAACTCTGCCTTTTCCTCAAAACAGAGCTTTGAGGAAAAAATACATCTTTGAGCACTTGATTATGAATTTTCTTGGTGTTGGAACCACCTCATGTGCCTGCTGACTGTATTGCATGGGTGCGAGTGCCATGTGTTGTCACTCAGGTTGTTCCCCAAAACTTATGAGAAAAGGGAATACGACCGAGGTAACCACTAACCAATCTTTTAGATGCAACTTCTAGCCAAACTACATCTAGATAGGGCACTCTCTTTATAATTTATCTTTGTTTTTGAAGGATTTTATGCTAGTTATGATGTGCAAAGTTTTGTTTTAAGTTTGTTTGGATGGTAATTTTAAACAGAGCTGGGATGCAAGTCTGAAACAGTTTATTCCATTGGGCAAATGGAGTCTATGAATATGGACTCCTGAGTGTGTTTCTCTGATAGAGGGAAATACTATAGAGCAAGATAATCAATTTTGGAATAATATTGAAATCTGGAAATCGATGGAATGTAAGCCATTGGGTGAAGGGTAGTCAATAATCCTTCATCATTATGGCAGAGGGAAAGCGCATGAATATTATCAAGGAACAATAAATAATTCCTTGGCAATTTTCAAAATGAAAGAATTAGTGGAAAACATAAATTTAAGAATTTAAGAATTTCTGTTTATCCTAATTCTGAAGAAAACATAAATAATAACAGGAATTGAACACAGAGTGTATTTAAACAAGTTTTGGGCTATTCTTTTTCCCTGTTACTAAGATTATGAAACATATATGAATTTTGCAAACATAGAAAACACAAAACACAGTTTAAAACTACTTATTGATCCATAGAAAGACACAGGAATTCTGTAGCAGAGCCTAGAACATCAAATCCACATTCAGATGGTCCAAGAGTAGTGCACTTCAACAGCCTTTGTATTAGAAAATCTCAGAGCTACAGTGTGGTCCAAAGAGGAAAATCACGAACCCCGAATACATTTCTTGGGGAGGTATTTATACAAAAGAGAGTTACAAAATATATTGTGGATAAGATATGAAGCAATAACTTCCTTCACCTACTCTAAAAAGGGAATAAATGCAGAAATAAATGTAGGAGTAATTGTTGTTGTGCTCGTTGCTTTAACTGATAAGATATTTTTGACTTTTTAATTCAGGAAGTCAGCTGGTAGTTGTGTCTTTAGTTTGCATTCCTGCGTTGCTGTCCTGATCCTTTCACCTGCTCTTGATTTAGCTTTAACGCGTCCTATTCCTCGCTTGACCTCCTTCCTCTATAGTTTTCATCTTTATTATATCTGCCACGTGTCTTGTTATTTGACCAAATGTAGATAAATAGGAAAATCCAAATTACCTTGGCAAAATTTCCAGCATGCTCTGCCACCATTGGTCTATTGGCAACTGATGTCTTTGTATTTTTAATAGTGTTTCATCAGCCTCAGTATACCTATAGAAGTTGGGCTTGAATTCAAAAAGATCATTTATTTCATGTTCAATATAAAACAAATTTTCCAATTTGCAATATAAACTCTGTCCGGAGGGAGGTTCTGTGTCTTCTGAAGTGCTTGATGATGTTGTGATCTGATTTATAACATATGTGTTTACCCTGTGAGCACACTGTTGATGTGATAATAGTCTTTGATTGCTGGTTAGTAAACTGGGTAGACCCTTCTGCTGCAAGACTGTAAACTTCTCTGTGAAGGCATTAATCTCCATCTGCATTTCTTGGCACTTCCTTTCCAAAGTCTGTACAAAATTCCTCATTGTTAGCACCCTTTTCAATGTCAAAATGGTGTCTGTTCTGTCCATGATCTCCAAAGCTGCTAGCTGTTCTTTAGTGTGAGTGTTCAAAAAATGGATCAATCTATTGTCTTGCTCAGGCATATTTCCCAATGATTCCCTGGCCCTTTGAATTTCCACTTGGGCCCTTTCTATCAATTCTATTTGTTCATGGATTGTTTGAACTGATTGCCATTGGTCAGTAATAGACTGGCCAATCGTGGTCCACAAAATCATTTTGATGTCTGCTAGAGGTTTATGCAAGGTGAGATCATTTTCCAATGATTTCACCTTGTTCTCTAGGGCCTTTACCTCTCTAGTTTTCTCTGCCATTGTTATCTTTGACTTATCATGGCTCACCTCTAGTTTGGCTAGTTTTTCTTTTGCCTCTTTAAGCTCTGACATTTGGGCTTCTAGCTCTTTTACTGCTTTCATCATTTCTTCCATCCTCATGCTAATCTCTAGCTCTGTTGTTGCTACCGCTGAAGCCTCTGTAGCTGATGTATCTGTTGTTGATGCTGCTACAGCGGGAGGAATTGCTGTTGTGACTATGGGAGGAGCAGTGATAACTGTTGGAGCTGTTTCAGGTGGCTGGGAGGTAGACTCTCCCTGCTTAGCTTGCAATGCTTTCTCCAACTCTTTCTCTGTTTGAATTAGCCTTTGATTCATCCTCATCAACAAATCCATTACATCTTCTTCTGCCTTTTCTTGTGCCAGTTCTATTGTTTGTGGATGCATGGTGACAAGCAGCTTGAATTGCTTCCTAAGTGCAGCAATATCTTCATCCTTCTTCTTTATTAGGGCTTTGATGCCCTTGGCATCCTTGGGATAATGTCCCAACTCAATAATTATCTCTTATAGAGTATTTATTCTGTTGTCTTTGGATAAATAAGATATCTTTTCCAAATCCAATTGGGCATATGTATTACTTAATGACTCTTTCAATTGGTGGGCCCGCATTGGCTTGTATGCCAATGTAGCATAGACCATTTCACCAGTTTGTTTGTGCAATTATATCTGGTCCATTGTGTGTATATCTTTGGCAAGGACCTTTAGATTGGTCCTTATGTAGTCAGCTGCAGACTGTGGTTGCTGAACCTTAGGCTTAAACTGAGCTAAAATCATTTTCTCCTCCTTAATATCATATGCTGCCATTAATCTTTGTTGTTTGGAGGGTGTCATTTTGAGAAATTGATCATAATGCTGAATTCTCAATGACTCATTTTGGGCCTTAATATCAATGAATGCTTGTTTAATATCAGATCATTTCTTAGTTTGCGACCTTGAGGAGGAAACTTCCATACCATGCTGCCTCTCCATTTCTTGCCTGTGAGAGCTAGTGGATGTTTGTTGGCTGATGGCCCTCTCTCCTCTTGTGCTTTCTGTGATTTCTTCAACAATGTCCTCTTCAGGTAGAAGATCTACCCTTTGTCTTTTGGCCTCTAGCTGTCCTGTTGACCCACTTGCAGGTGTGGTCTCTTCTCAGTCTCTTTTCTTACTTCTTTCCTCAGGAAGAGGAGTCTGCAGTGGTGGTAATTCTGGTGATTTTGTCTGTAGTGAAGGGGCTTGTCCTTGACTGTGTTCCTTTGAAGTAGTTGGCTGTTGTGCCATTGTTTCTTGCTCTGTAACTACTATCTCCTTGCCCTTTGTTGTCCCTGCTTTTGGTGTAGTTCTTTCTTGGGAAGCTTGTTGTGAAGTTGTAGCAGTTGATGAGCCTTCCCCGGTTTGCTGTGGTATTTTGAATGACACCTGCCCAAAAGAATCCAAGTGAATAGTTTTTTCTAGATTTTTCATAGTTTGTTCCATTTTCTCTTCCTTAGTGAGCTGTTCAACTAGTGTGCCCTCCACCCACTCATCTTGGTTGGAAAATTGTTCTATTTCAGGGATGCTGCAGTGTTCATAGGGTGCAAACCTATATTTTATCCTTCATGCATTGATAAAGCCATTTGGGTCATAGGGTACCTACCAAAAGCTTCTCTTTAGTCTGAGTGTTTGACCCAATATTTCATCGACATCCTTCCATCCCTCTTTTTTGTTCATTACATAGGGGCCTAACTGGTCTCTCAGTTTCAATTGAGGCTTTTTATTTGTGTTATAGAAATGAGTCAAAACTGAATTGATAAATTGCCTAAAATATTCCAAGGCAAACAGCCTCATAGGCACATATCTTGGTAGCCTATAGGGGCACAGCTCACAGCCATATATCGTGATGACAGTGTGATTCTGGTAAAAAGTACTAGTCACCTATTTTATAGTTTTTGGAGAGCTGGATTATCACATTTCATATGAGAGTCTAGGAGGAGGCATTCTCATCGGGAGAGAAGAGATTGGGTATACAAACATATCAATAAACTCACAATAAGAGTAGGGAGAGTTGCAAACTTCATGAAAGATTGAGGTCCAAAAATCACATACCTCTTTTCCCCTTTAGGGTCCAATTTTCTAATGGGGTATTGGAAACTATCTGGCCGATAATATAAGAATAGATGATAGATATAGGATGAATACATAAATACTCCCTCCCTATCTAGATTCAACAATTGGTCATGTATCTTGTTGGAAATGAATTTGTCATAGTTGTATTTGGCAGCAGGGGGCTGCCCTGGGGTAAATATAGACATTAAAACCAATATAGTTTCATCAATATGTTCACTTGTCTTGAACCCCAGAACAAAAGATATCATATCAACAAGTAATCTACCCACTTCATTGAAAGATGCATAATGAAAAGGAGGTGGCTCCTTAGGCTGGCGATCTGCTCTCATAAATACTTGGGCAATTCGGGTTATCTCTGAGTTTGAGAGTTTGGGACCTTCATCAAGCAAGAATTTCATAGTAAAAGGAAACTGAAGCTGAGTTGGTTTGATGTTTAGCATTTGATTTATGGAGTCAGGAGTTATATGAAAGAGGGTAGTTCTAGATGGAGTTTGGTTGCCCTTTGAGTTGGCTCATAGTTCTCACAATAGAGGTGAATTATCTCAGGGAAAATATTGACAGAGGGGAGGTAGTATATGGGTAGATTTGATTCCCATATGCCATAAACATCATTTTGGCTTAGGTAACTGTTTCTAAGCTCACAGAATCTTTGTAGATGGTTTTCGTAGCCTACTAAGTCTTGGATTAGATAGTCTTTATCAGCTAAGGGCAGATGTTCCAATTCCTTGTGGGGTGCATTGAGAGGAGTGATATTCAAGGCTACTAGACCTTCCATAGCTCAATTTTGTTGCTTTTAAAATTGGAATTTTTTGGCTCTGTGTAAGAAAACAGGAAAAACAATAGCTCTATGGATTTTCTCCGGGAATTTCACTGTGAAATAGGTTTGTTGGTTTGTATTTATCTTAGTGGATAGAAATTAGATGGAGAGACAGAAATTGTGGGATTCTTTGGCAAAATGGGGAACAATAGTGGGCACAAAGGTAGCTTTTCCGAGTTTCTCAGAGAATTTGCAAGGCCGAACGAGCTCAAATTTAGCTCAGTGTGCAGATTAATGGTGAAAATTTGGCAAGACAGAGGTTATGGTGGGTAACACAGTGTTTTTTCTTCAAATTCTGGGTTCTGTGGGCAATTTTATAATGAAAACCAATGAAAAACAGGGTTCGGGAGTAAATTGGTGTAAATACCTGTTTTAACAGTGGAATAGTCGATTTGCAGGTGACGAGGCGACCCAAGGGGCCGAGCTATGTAGTAAAAACTGCTGGGTGGCGGACTGTATAGTGAAAATGTTGTTTCGGATGTAAATCAACATGCATAGGAAGCGTAGAGGAAACAGACAGAAATGAGTAAAAATAACATTTTCACCTCTTTTTATCCAATTTTTTTACCTTGGTGATTTTTGGTGCGCTTTTGTCTAAAGACATCAACATGACGTAATTTTGTCGTGTAGCGGGGTATGGAAGATGACATGTCAAGTGACGTCGTGGGTGATGCGGCGCTGACATGGGCAAATGATAGGGACGTGACGTGTCAGACAGACGGGAGGCAACGAGGGTGACATCATTAGATGACGTAGGTATGACGTCAACGGGAAGGCCGTGGGGTGGTAAGCGGTATTCCCCGCACCGCCTTTGGAGGGAAGTGGTATTGGAGGAGGGGGCTCTCAACACGTCGGGCGCCTTACACACATTGTCGGTACGATGAAAATACCACCCATCCCCCAGACGCTATCGTTCGGCACTTAAGGGCTTTTGATATTGCCAACAGCCGTTGGATCTTTTCGCGATTATCGGACGGTCGGCAAGTGATGGAGGTGGCGGCGGCTTATCACTAGGGGACCCGCTGTAATATTTCACGTTTGTAATGTTTTGCGAGGTATATTGTAAACTTTGGTTAAATGGGGTTTGGGGGTATAATATGTGGGTTCATCTATTTATTTAGCCAGAAGCTAAACAAGTCTCGATGGGGCATGTGAGGGTTGTTATTGGCCCCGGGTGGACTAATAACTCCCGACAAAAATTTAAAGTATAGCTCATAGTTAGCCAAAGGTCAGGATATTTAGATGTTTAGGGATTTTATGTATTTTTACATAGTAAGGGAGGGGAAATATTCACATCGGAGCTATATAATAGTGTTAGTAGATTAATATGACTATGTGGAATGGATATGTATGGATAAAGGCTAAGTTTATAGAGTGAAAACATAGGCATGGGGGGAATGAAAGGATATTAAGTTATGAAGTCTAGGAAACTTGGCAAAATGGAATAGAAACATTTTACACAAGAAATGTGGCTTGTTTGCCTAGGTGAAAAAATAGTTTCGCTTAGTTTTTTCCATGAAATGAAGTGGACTAAGGGCAGTGAGCAGATCTCATTGTCCTTGGGGGGATGTTAGTAAGTGTTCTTGGGAAAATGAGGAGGGAAATTAGTCATGCTCCATGTATTTTGTAACCACCTTGCCATAGCACGTTATGATATTTATGAGATGAAACCTGTTGCAATAGGACCAAATTGCCCATAAGCATGCTTCTACAACATCAAACCTACCTACCCAACCTAGTACACCTAACATTTTTTCTTCATTTTCATTGGGTGCATTTGAACTAGCAAACACTAATTCTTCTCTTTTATTTTAGCTGCCCTCCTATCTAAGTCTACCCTTATCTCTTCCAAGGCTTAGATTAAGCTGTTGAGACCCTTCGCTTCTCTACCTAACTACTTGTCTGCCAAGCTTGAAATGTTTGTACAGACCTTTATTCTCTATTCTAAGACAAGTAAATTCAAACATGATCTAGCTAGGATTAGACTATCTGGCTATTCATCAACTATGGCAAGAGTCAACCACCTATACATAGTGAAATTCTACAAAATATGGAACCTTTGCAGCATGGAAAGGATGAACATATTTGGCACTTCTCTAGTCAATCATGAAAAATGAAACCTATTGGTATAGGAAGCTAACAGTGGCTCCACTTGGGGATGGCTTTTTCTAGTGAATAGTCAAGAACAGTAGGTCAGATTGCCTTATAATTAGTTCTTGCTGTATTCTGAAATTTCTCCTTTGCTGTTTGTAAAATGGTTCCTCTGCAATGTCTGTATTTTTCATGAACTCATTCCAATAATTGTAGATCTGTTTTGGGTAGTCTGTTTGATTATTTCTCATCATTTTCACAGCTCCCAAATCTGCTTCTTTAGCTTCTTCTGATAGGCTTAAAAATGCAATACCCAAAGGTGGCACAATTCCTTGCCTTTTCCTCAAAATTTGGTGTAACCTATTTCCTATCCTATTGCTGTAATAAATTGTAGAAAGTAAACACTATTATGTACACATTCAAGTGCTGCTATCTTTAACAAAGTGTCTCAAAATAATGCTTCAGCATTCGGCCATTGACTGGTCCATCATCTGCCTCTGTACCATTCAGGATTTTCAAAAATTAGGTGTTGTTTCCTTATACAGTCTGAATGATAAATGGTCCTTTCCATAAGAAATCAAATTTTCCATGTTTTCCCCTATCTTCTCTTTTGGAATCCCACTTTAAAACTTTATCCCCAATGAAGAAATCCTCTGCTTTGGTTCTTTTATCAAATATCTTTTTAAGTTTTTCTTGTATAACTTGAGCTCTTTGATAGACCTCCTCTCTTGTCTGCTACAAGTGAATAGTTTTATTGATCCTTCTCTGAATATCATTAGTTTCTGCCTATATCTCTTGTAGTAACTTTATCACTGGCATTCCTAAAGAAGAAGGGAATACTGCCTCCATTCCATAAACCAATTGATAGGGACTGGTCCCAATAGATCTCTTAGTGGTCAATCTGTCTGCCCATAGTGTATTTACAAGCCTTTTATGCTCAAGACTTTCTTAATAATGTTGATCAAGCTCTTGTTGGAGAATTCAGCTAGTCCATTACCTTGAGGGTAATAGGTTGTAGAATGGCCCAAGGTAATGTGGTATTTATGATAGAAATTAATCATTCTGTTAGACTTAAAGGCAACAACATTGTCTGTAATAATTTTCTCCGGGCAGCCAAACCTAGACAAGATGTTCGTCTCAAGGAATTGCATGGTTACTGAGTCATTGGCTTGTCTACAAGGGATGGCCTCTATCCATTTGGTAAAATAGTCTATAGTAGTCAAAATCCATTTGTGCTGGCCAGAGGATGAAGGGTGGATTTCTCCAATGAAGTCTAAACCCCGTTGTTGAAATGGTTTTTCAGAGGAAATGGGCTTGAGGGGCAGAGGTAGTAACTTTTTCTTGCCTTAAAAAATTTGGCATTTGTGGCAAGAAGTTACATATTTTTTCACATCAACAAATAGGGTGGGCCGATAAAATCCAGCCTTAGGATTTTATCAGCAGTTGATTTCCAATATAAATGTCCACCACAATCTCCTGCATGAAATTATTTAAGTACTTTGTCAGTTTCTTCCTTGATTAGACAATTTAATAAAACACCTTCATGATTTTTCCAAAAGAGAGCATGATATAAAATGCAGAACTTGGAAGCTTTCATTTTCAAAAATCTTTTCTTAGTTCTAGATAATCCTAGATGAGCTTGCAGGTTTGATAATACAAAAGATATGTCAGCATACCAAGGTGATTGTAGAAAGGCTTGATTGATCTGTGGAGTCGCCATCTCCTACTCATTATCCAGTTGATTTATGTCAAGGGCTTGAAAGTTAGTTTCAGTCATGAGTTTAGCTAGTCCTTGTCCTTTTATCAGTTTTGTTGGTTTAATTTCAATGTAATATTCCAGTATGGTAGCTATCCATTTACCCCTTTTTCCTTCAAGTCCTTCTTGGCTCAAGATGTCTTTAGCAATAGTGTTGGGCACATAAGCAATCACATGAGAGTATAATATGTAAACTCTAAAGTTCTTTATGGCCTTTACAAGTTCATATGCTTGTTTCTCCATGATTTGATATTTGAGTCGAGCATCTCTAAGGGCTTTGCTGAAAAAGGCTATGGGTTTTTCACATCCCTGGTCATCTTTTTGAAGCAAGACAGCAACAATTGTATGTTCTGATGCAAATGAGAATATGATAAAGTCCTTGTCAAAATTTGGGCTTGTGAGGGCTGGTGTTTGAGTCAAAACTCTTTTGATTTCTTCAAAGGCTTGCTTAGCCTCTATTGTCCACTTAACCTTGGAGTCTTCTTTCAGCATTTTGTTCAACAATCTTATTAGCTCGGCCATATTTGGTATGAATCTTCTTAGAAAGTTGATCTTCCCCAAAAAGGCTTGTATTCCTTTAGTGTTTCGAGGGTGAGGGACTTGCAGAATAGCCTGTATCTTATCTGGATCAATTCTAATGCCTTCTTTAGAGATAATATGGCCCAATAATTTTCCTTATTCTAGGCCAAACAATGATTTCTTTGGATTTAGTGATATACCATATTTTCTACAAATTAAGAATACTTGCCTAAGATGATCTAGGTGTTCTTGATCTAATTTGGAAAAAGTTGTAAGATCATCTAGGTAAATGACTAAAAAGTCATGAATCTCTTTAGCAAAAGCAATATCCATGACTCTTTGAAAAGTTGCCCCTGCATTCTTGAGTCCAAAAGGCATTTTCACATATTTGAATGTCCCCCAAGGGGTTGTGAAAACAGTTTTATCTTGGTCATCCGAGTGCATTAGGATTTGATTGAAGCCTGAGAATCCATCTAATAGTGATATCCTTGAAGCACCCACTACCCTTCGCAGAATGTGATCCATTTTGGGTAAAGGGTAATTATCCTTCAAAGAGACTTTGTTCAAATTTCTCAAATCAACACATAGCCTAATCTCCCCTGTCTTCTTTCTAGTGGGCACTAAATTTGAAACCCATTCTGAAAATCTGATTGGAGCTATAATTCTAGCTTCATACATTCTCTTAACTTCTTTCTCAATCAAAGGGAGCAGCACAGGGTTGACCCTCCTAAGTTTCTGTTTGAAAGGTTTTTGGTTTTCTTTGAAAGGTATGGTGTGTTGGATGACTGCAGTGTCATAAGAGTTTAGGTCCTCATAATTCCATGCAAAGACATATTGAAATTATTTAAATAGTTCAATATACTTGATTTTTTGGTCAGGAGGCAGAGCTTTGGATAATTTTATCGTTTTGGGATTTTCTGCAGTTCCTAAATTACAGTCCTCAATTTCTATGTTTAATGGCTGCATTTTAGGTTTCCTAAAGATGTCATTTGAGTCAAAAATATCCTCTAAAGGAGTGAGGCCTGTAGGTAGAAAATTATCCTTCAACTCAATGACTTCACATTCTGTTGCAATTGCATCCTCACCTTCTTTTTCATGAAGTTCCTGTAAATCTGTTTTGGTAAACTTAGTGGTATGTAAAATTTGGTTTTCTGTTTCAACGGAGATATGTGTTTCAATTTTGTATATTTGATTGCTTTCATCTATTGTGCTGGTATCCATTTTTGTGCTTGAGAAATCCTTCAAAGTTAGGAAATTGTTGATTTGTGTGTCATTTTCAAACACCTGCCAGTTTTTAACATTATCTGGTACAACAGGTCTATGGTTGATTTCAGCAGTGAATCGGTGATTGGGTCTAAATGGAAATTTGCAAGTGCTTGCAAAGGTTGCTAGACTATGAGCATGTAAATTTTGATTCCTTGGAATTTTGGTCAATTGGGATTCAAGAAAGGTGTTGAGAATTTCAATTGTAGCAGCTCTATATGATCTCAGCCTAAGATCATTTGTAATGAAGTTACCCTTTATTTGTTGAATGATGAGGTCAGAATCTCCCAAAATTGATATTCGAGCTGCACCTAGGCTTTTGATCACTTTGAGCCCTAAGAGGAGGGCTTCATATTCGGCCATGTTGGTAGTGCATTTGAAATTCAATCTATATGCATGTCCCTCAGCGTGGTCATCCTTCATATTGTGTATCCAAACCCCTGCCCTTTCTCCTAGCTTATTAACAGATCCATCAAACTCTAGATACCATAGGTTTTCTTGATTTGAACTGGTATTAGGAGCTTTTTCAGCAGGCATAGTTGGATTTTCAGTTTCATGGGATTCTTCATGTGTGACTGTTAATTTATTATTCTCCAAGACTTCTTGAATCTAAATTGTGGATTCTTTATCTAGGAATTCATCCTGACTTAAAGCCACAATTTTAACATCAGTTGGGGTTTGAACCTCAGTGTCATAGAAGATAAAGAGTCCATGTCTAAATGCATAGAATAAATGGGAAAGTTTTGGGGTTTTTCTTGACTACTTACCACATACCTCATCAAAGTTTCTCGGTATAGCCTCTTAGGCTGGCTGAAGACTGAGATAGTGGCATAAGACATGTTAGTTGCAAAGATCCTTGTAGCTTGGTGCCCCAAGATCTAGATAACAACATTCCATAGTTGGGTGGAATATCAGCTACCACCACATCCATGAGAATTGTCTTGGCTGGATATTGGATTAATGACACACACAGATCCTTGATTAAGCCTAGACACCAGACTTGACTGGAATCAAAGGAAAATAGGTCCTTGTATGGCCTTGTGATATCTAGGTCCAACTTTTCCATGACAAATTTAGGCATCAGATTATGGGAAGCTCCTGAATCAAACATTGTATTGTGAAGCACCTTGTCATGAATGTTTAAACTTACATAGAAGGGAGGGACCCCTCCATCTACTGATTTACCATTTGCTTCAAGGCCAAATATAACTTCTGGTTGATCATCAAGGATATTCACTGAATCTTTGTTTTCTGAAATTTGTAATGATCTGCTGATTTGTTCTCTACAAACTTCATGCCTAGCCAATTCAGATAATGGGATGGATACTTTGGAGCCAGCTTCTAAAGTATATTTTTGGTATTTTCTAGGAATATTTGGAGGATACAAGTTTTGACAATATCTTGAAGGAAGCTCCTGAAATGTAGGAGGAGTTGGGCTTTCCTTCAGGTAGGTTTGAAACAAGGATAGTCAAACAAATCTTTGAGACAGTTGTTTAAAATCTAAAGCTAAATTGGAGCTAGACTGAAGTAGCTTTTATTTACTCTTTTGATTGCATAGCAAAGACAGTTTCAAAGGCTGCCTGGCTAACTTTAGGCTCCATCTATAGCTTTAGAGACTAGACAGTAGTAACAGATATTCATTCAGGTCCCCAGTGGAGTCACCAATGATGTTATCGCTCAGGTTATTCCCAAAAACTTGTGAGAAAAGGGAATACGGCCGAGGTAACCACTAACCAATATTTTAGATGCAACTTCTAGCCAAACTGCATCTAGAGAGGGCTCTCTCTTTATAATTTAACTTTGTTTTTGAAGGTTTTATGCTAGTTATGGTGTGCAGGGTTTTGTTTTAAGTTTGTTTGGATGGTGATTTTAAACAAAGCTAGGATGCAAGTCTGAAACATTTTATTCCATTGGGCAAATGAAGTCTATGAAGATGGACTGCTGAGTGTGTTTCTCTGATAAAGGGCAATACTACAGAGCAAGATAATCAATTTTGGAATAATATTGAAATATGGAAATTGATGGAATGTAAGCTAGTGGGTGAAGCGTAGTCAAGAATCCTTCATCATGATGGCAGAGGGAAAGCACATGAATATTATCAATGAGCAGTAAAGAATTCCTTGGCAATTTTCAAAGTGAAAGACTTAGTGGAAACATAAGCATCTAAGAATTTCTGTTTATCCTAATTCTGAAGAAAACATAAATAACAACAGGAATTGAACATAGAGTGTATTTAAACAAGTTTTGGGCTATTCTTTTTCCCTATTACTAAGATTATGAAACATATATGAATTTTGCAAACATAGAAAACACAAAACACAGTTTAGAACTACTTATTGATCCATAGAAATACACAGGAACTCTGTAGCAGAGCCTAGAACATCAAATCCACATTCAGACGGTCCAACAGCAGTGCACTTCAACAGCCTTTGTATTAGAAAATCTCAGAGCTACAGTGTCGTCCAAAGAGGAAAATCACGAACCCCGAATACATTTCTTGGGGAGGTATTTATACAAAAGAGAGTTACAAAATATCTTGTGGATAAGATATCAAGCAATAACTTCCTTCACCTACTCTGACAAGGGAATAAATGCAGAAATAAATGTAGGAGTAATTGTTGTTGTGCTCGCTTCTTTAACTGATAAGATATTTTTTGACCTTTTAATTCAGGAAGTCGGCTGGTAGCTGTGTCTTTACATTGCATTCCTGTATTGTTGTCCTAATCCTTTCACCTGCTCTTGATTTAGCTTTAACGCGTCCTATTCCTCGCTTGACCTCCTTCTTCTATAGTTTTCATCTTTATTATATCTGCCACGTGTCTTGTTATTTGACCAAATATAGATAAAAAAAAAATCCAAATTACCTTGGCAAAATTTCCAGCATGCTCTGCCACCATTGGTCTGTTGGCAACTGATGTCTTTGTATTTTTACTAGTGTTTCATCAACCTTAGTATACCTGTAGAAGTTGGGCTTGACTTCAAAAAGATGATTTATTTCATGTTTAATATAAAACAAATTTTCCAATTTGTCATATAAACTCTGCCTGGAGGGAGGTCCTGTGTGTTCTGAAGTTCTTGATGATGTTGTGATCTGATTTGTAACATATGTGTTTACCCTATGAGCATATTGTTGATGTGATAAATTCTTTGATTTTTGGTTAGTAAACTGGGTAGACCCTTCTGCTGCAAGACTATAAACTTCTCTGTGAAGGCATTAATCTCCATTTGCATTTCTTGGCATTTCTTTTCCAAAGTCTGTACAAAATTCCTCATTGTTAGCAGCTTTTTCACTGTCAAAATGGTGCTTGTTCTATCCGTGATCTCCAAAGCTGCTAGTTGTTCTTTAGTGTGAGTGTTCAAAAAATGGATCAATCTATTGGCCTGCTCAAGCATATTTCCCAATGATGCCCTAACCCTTTGAATTTCCACTTGGGCCCTTGCTATCAATTCTATTTGTTTATGGATTGTTTGAATTGATTTCCATTTGTCTGTAGTAGTCTGGCCAATCTTGGTCCACAAAATCATTTTGATGTCTGATAGAGGTTATGCAAGGTGAGATCCTTTTCCAATGATTTCACCTTGTTCTCCAGGGCCTTTACCTCTCTGGTTTTCTCTGCCACTGTTATCTTTGACTTGTCATGGCTCACCTCTAGTTTGGCTAGTTTTTCTTTTGCCTCTTTAAGCTCTGACACTTGGGCTTCTAGCTCTTTTACTGCTTTCATCATTTCTTCCATCCTCATGTTGGTCTCTGGCTCTGTTGTTGCTACTGTTGAAGCCTCTATAGCTGATGTATCTGTTGTTGATGCTGCTACAGCAGGAGGAATTGCTGATGTGACTATGGGAGGAGAAATGATAACTGTTGGAGCTGTTTCAGGTGGTTTGGAGGTAGACTCTCCCTGCTTAGCTTGCAATGCTTTCTCCAACTCTTACTTTTTTTGAATTAGCCTTTAATTCATCCTCATCAGCAAATCCATTACATCTTCTTCTGCCTTTTCTTGTGCCAGTTCTGTTGTTTGTGGATGCATGGTGACAGGAAGCTTCAATTGCTTCCTAACTGCAGCAATATCTTCTTTCTTCTTCTTTATCAGGGCTTTGATGCCCTTGGCATCCATGGGATCAGGTCCCAGGTCAATAATTATCTCTTCTAGAGTCTTTATTATGTTGTCTTTGGCTAAAGAAGATATCGTTTCCAAATCTAATTAGGGAGATGTATTACTTAATGAATATTTCAATTGGTGGGCCAGCATTGGCTTGTCTACCAATGTAGCATAAACCATTTCACCAATTTGTTTGTGCAATTCTATCTGGTCCATTGGGTGTATATCTTTGGCAAGGACCTCAGGATTGGTCCTTATGTAGTCAGCTGTAGACTGTGGTTGCTGAACCTTAGGCTTAAAATGAGTTAAGATCAATTTATCCTCCTTAATGTCATATGTTGCCATTAATCATTGCTGTTTGGAGGGTGTCATTTTGAGAAACTGATCATAAAGCTGAATTCTCAATGACTCATTTTAGGCCTTAATCTCCATCAATGTTTGTTTAATATCAGATCATTTCTTAGTTTGCGACCTTGACGAGGAAACTTCCATACCATGCTGCCTCTCCATTTCTTGCCTGTGAGAGCTGGTGGATGTCTGTTGGCTGATGGCCCTCTCTCCTCTTGTGCTTTCTGTGATTTATTCAACAATGTCCTCTTCAGGTAGAGGATCTACCCTTTGTCTTTTGGCCTCCGGCTGTTCTATTGACCCACTTGCAGGTGTGGTCTCTTCTCAGTCTCTTTTCTTACTTCTTTCCTCAGGAAGAGGAGTCTGCAGTGCTGGTACTTCTCGTGCTTCTATGTGTAGTGAAGGGGCTTGCCCTTGACTGTGTTCCTTTGAGGTAGTTGGTTGTTCTACCATTGTTTCTTGCTTTGTAACTACTATCTCTTTGCCCTTTGTTATCCCTGCTATTGGTGTAGTCCTTTCTTGGGCAGCTTGTTGTGAAGTTGTAGCAGTTGATGAGCGTTCCCCAGTTTGCTGTGGTATTCTGAATGACACCTGCCCAAAAGAATCTAAGTCAAGAGTTTTTTCTAAATTTTTCATAGTTTGTTCCATTTTCTCTTCCTGAGTGAGCTGTTCAACTAGTGTGCCCTCCACCCACTCATCTTGGTTGGCAAATTGTTCTATTTCAGGGATGCTGCAGTGTTCATAGGGTGCCAGCCTATATTTTATCCTTCTTGCATTGATAAAGCTGTTTGGGTCATAGGGTACCCACCAAAAGCTTCACTTTAGTTTGAGTGTTTGACCCAATATTTTATCAGCATCCTTCCATCCCTCTTTTTTGTTCATTACATAGGGGCCTAACTGGTCTCTCAGTTTCAACTGAGCCTTTTTCTTTGTGCTATGCAAATGAGTCAAATCTGAATTGATAAATTTCCTAAAATATTCCAAGGCAAACAGCCTCATAGGCACATATCTTGGCAGCCTGTAGGGGCACAACTCACAACCATATATCCTGATAACAGTGTGATTCTGGTAAAAGTACCACTCACCTATTTTATATTTTTTGGAGTTGTAGTATATTTTTCATATCATATGACAGTCTAGGAGTAGGAGTTCTCATCAGGAGAGAAGAGACTGGGTATACAAACATATCAATAAACTCAGAATAATAGTAGGGAGAGTTGCGGACATCATGAAAGATTGAGGTCCAAAAAATCACAGACCTCTTTTCCCCTTTAGGGTCCAATTTTCTAATGGGGAATTGGAAGCTATCTGGATGATAATATAAGAACAGATGATAGATATAGGATGAATACTTAAAGACTCCCTACCTATCTAGATTCAACAATTGGTCATGTATCTTGTTGGAAATGAATTTGGAATAGTTGTATTTCACAGCAGGGGGCTGCCCTAGGGTAAATATAGACATTAAAACCAATATAGTTTCATCAATATGTTCACTTGTCTTGAACCCTAGAACAAAAGATATCATATCAACAAGTAATCTACCCACTTCATTGAAAGATGCATAGTGAAAAGGAGGTGGCTCCTTAGGCTGGCGATCTGCTCTCATAAATACTTGGGCAATTCGGGTTATCTCTGAGTTGGAGAGTTTGGGACCTTCATCAAGCAAGAATTTCATAGTAAAAGGAAACTGAAGCTGAGTTAGTTTGAAGTTTAGCATTTGATTTATGGAGTCAGGATTTATATGAAAGAGGGTAGTTCTAGATGGAGTTTTGACTGCCCTTTGAGTTGGCTCACAGTTCTCACAGTAGAGGTGAATTATCTCAGGGAAAATATTGACAGAGGGGAGGTAGTATATGGGTAGATTTGATTCCCATATGCCATAAACATCATTTTGGCTTAGGTAACTGTTTCTGAGCTCACAGAATGCTTGCAGATGGATTTGGTAGCCTACTAAGTCTTGGATTAGATAGTCTTTATCAGCTAAGGGCAGATGTTCCAATTCCTTGTGGGGTGCATTGAGAGGAGTGATATTCAAGGCTACTGGACCTTCCATAGCTCATTCTGTCGCTTTTAAAATTGGAATTTTTTGGCTTTGTGTAAGCAAAACAGGCAAAACAATAGCTCTGTGGATTTTCTTCGGGAATTTCACTGTGAAATAGGTTTGTTGGTTTGTATTTAGCTTAGTGGATAGAAATTATATGGAGAGACAGAACTTGTGGGATTCTTTGGCAGAATGGGCAACAATAGTGGGCACAAAGGCAGTTTTTTGGGGTTTCTCAGAGAATTTGTAAGGCCGAACGAGCTAAAATTTAGCTCAGTGTGTGGATTAATGGTGAAAATTTGGCAACACAAAGGTTATGGTGGGTAACAGAGTGTTGTTTCTTCAAATTCTGGGTTCTGTGGGCAATTTTACAGTGAAAACCAACGAAAAACAGGGTTCGGCAGTAAATTGGTGAAAATACCTGATTTAACAGTGGAATGGTCGATTTGAAGGTGACGAGGTGAGCCGAGGGGCCGAGCTATGGAGTAAAAACTGCTGGGTGGCAGACTGTATAGTGAAAATGCTATTTCGGACATAAATCAGCATGCATAGGACGCGTAGAGGAAACAGATAGAAATGAGTGAAAATAACGTTTTCACCTCTTTTTACCCAAATTTTTGACCTTGGTGGGTTTTGGTGCACTTTTGTCTGATGACGTCAGCATGACATAATTTTGTCGTGTAGCGGGGTATGGAAGATGACATGTCAGGTGATGTAGCGGGTGATGTAGCGCTGACGTGGGCAGATGACAGGGACGTGACGTGGTAGACAGACGGGCGGCAACGAGTGTGACGTCATCAGATGATGTAGGTATGACATCAGTGGAGAGGCAGGGGGTGGTAAGTGGTATTCCCCGCACTGCCTTTGGAGGGAAGTGGTATTGGAGGAGGGGGCTTCGAACACACCGGGCGCCTGACACGCGTCCTCGGTACGGCAGAAATACTGCCCATCCCCCGGATGCTATCATTCGGCACTTAAGGGCTTCCGATATTGCCGACATCCATTGGATATGTTCGCGATGATCAGACGATCAACGGTGATGGAGGTGGCGACGGCTTATTACTAGGGGACCCACTGTAATATTTCACGTTTGTAATGTTTTGTGGGGTATATTGTAAACTTTGGTTAAATGGGGTTTGGGGGTATAATATGCGGGTTCAGCTATTTATTTAGCCAGAAGCTAAACAAGTCCCAATGGGGCACATGGAGGGTTGTTATTGGCCCCAGGTGGACCAATAACTCCCGACAAAAATTTAAAGTATAGCTTATAGTTAGCCAAAGGTCGGGATATTTAGATGTTTAGGGATTTTATGTATTTTTAGATAGTAAGGGAGGGGAAATATTCACATAGGAGCTATCTAATAGTGTTAGTAGATTAATATGACTATGTGGAATGGATATGTATGGATAAAGGCTAATTTTATAGAGAAAAAACATAGGCATGGGGGGAATGAAAAGATATTAAGTTATGAAGTCTAGGAAACTTGGCAAAATGGAATAGAAACATTTTACACAAGAAATGTGGCTTTTTGTGCCTAGGTGAAAACATAGTTTCACTTAGTTTTTTCCATGAAATGAAGTGGACTAAGGGCAGTGAGCAAATCTCATTGTCCTTGGGGTGATGTTAGTAAGTGTTCTTGGAAAAATGAGGAGGGAAATTAGTCATGCTCCATTTATTTTTTAACCACCTTGCCATAGCACCTTATGATATTTATGAGATGAAACATGTTGCAATAGGACGAAATTGCCCATATGCCTGCTTCTACAACATCAAAACTGCCTACCCAGCCTAGTCCACCTAACATTTTTTCTTCATTTTCATTGGGTGCATTTGAACTAGCAAACCCTGATTCTTCTCTTTTCTTTTAGCTACCCTCCTATCTAAGTCTACCCTTATCTCTTCCAGGGCTTAGATTAAGTTGTTGAGACCCTTCGCTTCTCTACCTAACTACTTGTCTGCCAAGCTTGAACTGTTTGTACAGACCTTTATTCTCTATTCTAAGACAAGTAAATTCAAACATGATCTAGCCAGGATTAGATTTTCTGGCTATTCATCAACTACGGCAAGAGTCAACCACCTGTACATAGTGAAATTCTACAAAATATTGAACCTTTGCAGCATGGAAAGGATGAACATATTTGGCACTTATCCAGTCAATCATGAAAAATGAAACCTATTGGTATAGGAAGCTAACACCATGAAGTTTCTATTTGGACATGTACTGAAGCGATCTAGATGTCCGAAGATCTTGATGACTGATCATGGTACACACTTCCTAAATGAGATGATCAATGCACTAATGGAGGAATTTCAGGTGTATCATCAAAAGAGCACACCTTATCACCCACAAGCTAAGGGGATAGTGGAGGCGTTCAAAAAAGTGTTTGAAAATGCATTGACCAAGGTATGAAATGCTCAGCAAAGTGATTAGGACCTATGCATACCTATAGTGTTATGGGCTTATCGAATGAAATGCAAGAAATCTATAGGACAAACACCTTTTAGGCTTGTCTATGGAGTGGAAGTTGTAATGACTATGGAATACATCACACCTAGTCTATGCATAGTAGTACTCATAAGTATGACGGATCACAGAGAACTAAAAGAGAGGCTTGTGGAGCTGGATGAGCTGGAAGAAGAATGATTTTTGGATAGATTTCACCAGCAGGTCCAAAAGCAGCGTGAGAAGGCATGGCACGATCAACATATTAAGTTGCGCACCTTTAAGGTGAATGATTTGGTGTTGTTGCATGATAGTAAGTTTGATAAGTTCCTCGGAAAGTTCAGGATGCACTAGTTAGAGCCGTATATTATTAAGGAGATTACCAACAAAGGCATGATACAGTTGGTTGATTTAAATGGAGAACCCTTCCTAGCAAAGGTGAATGACAGTCACTTGAAGCCATACACCGGCCATCTAGCGATGTGATTATATGAAAGTGGCCTAGTCTTAGTGCTCTGGGCAGCTGAAAGGAGGCACAGGATTATAAACTACACTGCTCGGGAGCTATGCAATGTCAGTACTATGCATAGTAGCGAAGTGTCATTGGTTCCACGATAGCACGAGGATACTTGCATTGGTGTGCGGCTTTGCCAGGAAGTGACTGTTGAAGTCACTATTCATGATTTGATGCTTGGTTTGAGGCCAAAAGGAAGCAATATTAAAAGTGCACCTACAACCATGGATCAACGAGGCTTATATAATTATAGCCTCCATTGAAGCAAAGCTCACACAACTGCAAGCAACTCAGGAGAGGATTTAGGGTAGTAGTTCAACAACAACGGCCACCAAACAACACATGGAGGAAGTTCAGTAGGCAGCCACTCAGTAGGCTGCCGAAGTTGCAGAAATCCAAAAAAAGTTTGGAGTTCTTTGTGCTAAGATCTTTGCACCTACAGAGTGACTGAAGGGCAAGCCACGATGTTTTTGTTGGGGGATTATTGGGCACAGGATCCCCCAAAGGTAGCTTTGGGGCTTAGAGCCCATATTTTGTTCCAATTTTGTAATTCCAATGTAAATACTCTGCATTTTGTGGGCATGGAGCACATAGTTGTTAAAGAGTCATAGGGTTGTCTGCCCTTATTTTGAAAATGTAATGTCAGTTGTAGAAGATCTACCCATAGTCTGCGAACCATGGGATTGTATAAATAGAGCGAATCTCTAAGTAGATAGAATCAATAGACATAAGATAGATCAAATAATGAAGATATGATGTATGCGAGATAGATTTGATGTGTAAGTCTATGTTTTTGGTCATAGCATAGGTAGAGGCTTTGCAGCTGAGTGCGTAGAGGCCTAGTAGTCTGCAGCTAAGTGCACGGATCCCCACAGCTCAGCGCATAGGGCGAGTTGAGTCTGTAATCATTTGGAAGTTTTAAGAAAGAGAATTTTTTATCATTTCTGTGTCTTTATTTCCTATTTGTGCATCTATTATATTGGGTATGAAAATTTCATTTCTAATGCTTATGTGATGCGTGAATGTGTATAACAGTATTGGTTAGTACACACAAGTAATAAGATTTGTTTACTTGAAGATAATCAAGATTTGTCAATAAGATAAGTAAGATACCTAGTCTAGTTTGGGAAATCAAATAGTTTGTTGCAATATCAATGTGAAATGACTTCAGCCCCTGGTTAGGGCTGCGCAAAATCCGATTGTAACAAGTCGCGAAGGTACTGAAGCATAGACTGGATCACAAAGCACCCTCCACGAAGGAAGGAATAGTTGGAATAAACCAAAATCACAACCATCTCAAGCGTGTGGAAACTTGGTTCCAATGTACCCCCATACTTCTTCGGGTGAGACTTCAGTCTGCACTCCGCGGGCTGATGCTGAAAGGGCCAGTAGTGTAGGGATTTGTTTGGCTAACTAACGCTGAACCTAGGTCAGGCCCCCTCAAGCCAACAAAGAGCCACTAACTATTTTACTAATTGGATAGAGGCTATCCTAGCTAAGAATGCTACTAATTCAGCGGTGGTAAAATTCATGGAGGAGAACATATTGTCCCACTTTGGGTGGCCTTTTAAAATCATTACCGATAATGAACATGTATTCAAATCTTCTAAGTTCACCCACTTCTGACACAAATTCAACATCATTATTGGACAATACACTACATACTACCCTCGAGGGAATGGCTTGGCCAAGTCTTCTAATAAAATTGTGATGAGAGTTATAAAGAAGACCATCACTGAAAATAAAAGGAATTGGGACTCTCAACTAAAGTTTTCCCTGTCGGCTAACCGCATAACACACAAAATATCCATTGGGAAATCCCCTTTTGAGCTAGTGTATGGCAAGGCTGCTATGTTCGCTATCCAATTAGCAATTCTAGTAGATAAGTTGCTGCAAGTAGTTGAGGAAGAGCCTAGCACCTTGAGTAGAAGAATAAATTAGCTGGTGGAGCTTCACAAGAGCATAGCGTAGGTGGGGACCAAGCTATCAAACTCTTAGAAGATGAAATCTCTTCTTAAAAAGAAGGCTAAGGACACATGTCTTGAGCAAGGAGATTTAGTTCTCAGATGGGATGTTAGGCGAGAAGGCGAAGGAAAGCATGGGGAATGGGTTCCAGTATGGTTGGGCCCCTTCAAGATTGCAGAAGAGAGGGGAAATAACACTTACATGCTTGAAAACTTGGATGGTGAACTCTTGCAACTGCTTGTAAATGGTCAATTCCTAAAATTTTATTTTAAAAATTAGAGATATCTGTCTCTTGCTCATTATAAATATCCAGTGTGTGTTGAAATTGTTATTTGATTTTTTCAGTTTATTATCAAAAAGCCTTTTTTCACATGATTATATTTTGTTAAGAATAACTCCATGCCTAATGGAAGGAAATACTACTGATTTGCAGGTCCTCAACACCTTGCTAGAAAGGAACTTTCCCTAGTCGGAGCCAAATGTTGTCACTCACAGCATTGTGGATTTCAATTGGTGAAGGCTTCCTAAGAGAGGTGAAATTTGGAACCACTACCCTAGGCCACAAAAGATCTCAGAGCTCAATCAACCGCCCTCCAATGCCTAGTGATAACAAAAATATTTCCAATGGTACATATAACTCTAAAAATGGGCTCCTGGAGGAGAAGTTAAAGCACTTTGAAGATTACCATGAAAAAACCCAACAAATGAATAAAAATGGCTAAGTATGAGAAAAATCCCACAAATCAGTTGTCACCATAGGACCTTAGTCACAACAAACCTCAAAGACCATGCGAGGGCTGATTGGCAACAAAGTGCTACACCGTCAGGGGAGGGCCAAAATAGTTCAACACATGAAAGGTGGGAAAAATAGAGTTTGGCCACCCCTCTTCTCTCTCCTCCATGTGGTGGGTTCTTGCATCCTGGCGACCACATCTCACAATCCTGCAATATATATGGACCAGTGAGGTTCTAACTTCAAAGACTTTGTGGGGGCTAATTTGAGATATAATGAGAAATCGCTAGGGGAGGGCCAAAAAAGTTTAACATAAGAAAGGCGAACAAAACAGGAGTGGGATGCCTCCCTTTTCTCTCCTCCATGAGGCACAATCCCGCTTCCCACATCTTGCATCACAATAGTCTTGCAGATAGGCTTATCGATGGGTTTCAAACCTAAAAGACAGTGTGGGGGGCGATATTGTGATTTAGTGTTAAACCGCTAGGAGGGCCGAGAAGACCAAATACAATGGAAATTATTTGCAAAACAAGGGCCGAGCCTCCCCTTTCTCTCTCCTCCATGTGGCATCCAATTGGCGATCAACAACGTCACAGGTCTAAAACTATAAAAATTCACCGATATTGCGATATGGACCAAAATCGTCGAGGAGGGCCAATTTTTAAATACAAAGGAAAGCATGGAAAAACAGAGCTTAGTGGGCCTCTTTCTCTCTCCTCCAAGGGGCCATGTGGCAGCCTCTGATTGGTCCACTGAGCTGAAATGGTAGCTAACATCAGTAATGACATGGCAAGTACAGATGCTGACGTGGTAGGTGGACATGTGTCACTCGATTTAAGATTTTTTAGGGGTCAAATGGGGCCGTTTCTGGGTGACACATGGCACTAATGACGTCACCCATCGAAATCAGCGATTGGCGGTCATGCAATATAAAGCTTTTTCTTCCATTGAATTTCCTTCCCAGTTGATATTGTGATAAGGAAAGAGTTCCTTGAATGTGATAAGATATTGTGATCCATTTGATAAAATTTTACATCCAGACCAGTTGGCCTGTGCTATGGGAAAAAGGGTAAAGATCTTCTCTCCTCGTGTTGCAATTGCAATGTCTTGGGTGGGCTCAAAATTATCTAGAGGGAAATCCTAATGAAACATGCACTCAACAGTAGGATGTGTGATCCCAATTAACAAAGGAAATAAGGCCCTCGAGCAGTTGTCAAAAGCCTTAACGCGTGACATCTCGCCCCCTACCTCCAGCTCTCACTCATATGAGGAAAGTCACATAAGGGGCTAGAGAGGAAATCCAAAATGCCTATTTTTCCTATTTGAGAAGAAAAAGCCTACACTCATGAGTCTGTGCTATTACATTGGAATGCATATCACCTGCTAGTTTAAGACACTGATGGTGCAATACATAGGTTTAATGGGTAGAAGGACTGGTAGCTAGAAGACTTTAATGGAGCATGGCACAACGATGGAGCAATACAAGGGATTCAAAAGGATTAGTGGCTCAGTATGGAGCCTCATCCCTCTACACAACAAAGTACCACAAATACCAACACTAACAGCTGACCCAACCCCTACTCCACAAAGGAAGGCCTTCAAGAAGTAAAAACAAAAGTGATGGTAGTCGATTGATCAACACAAAAGGGCCATACAGCAAGCCAACTACTATCTATAACAATGGTTATGACCAGGATGGGCACTAAGACTCTTAATGCTTCTTTATTGGTTGATATTCATTTCCAACATCCTGTAACATGCCTCCCTTCAATGGGGCATTTATTTATGTAATATCGTTTTGGGCCACATAACCATTCCCAGCTAATACAAATAGTCGGCCTAACAGTTTAATATAGAAGATAGATATTTTTATTGTAATGTAGCTTCTTTCTCCCTCCCTAGATAAATAGGGGAAAGCAAGACTTAGAAAAGGTTCAGAAATTGTGGAGAAAACATCACATGTTATAATTTCAGACTATATTTCCTTTGCAATACATATCTTTTGAGAATATCAAGGAAACAATAGTAATTCCTTCTTCAAAGTATTATAATATGTGTTCCCATTTGTCAAACTTATTTTATGTTCATCCCTATTCCTAGAATTCATGTAATTATTGTTTCTAGATGTGTTTCAAGCTCCCTCAAAGATTCATTAATATCTATATGTTAATGCAAATGCCTGTAGTTGTTTCACAGATTCATTTGTTTGAACATTGCTTATGTATAGGTCTATGAGGATTATTGAGATTACATCTTCATATCTGCAGCACATGAATTATAGCTTCCGGTTCTCCCTTTATTCATTATTTATGCTTGTAACCCAAATAAGCATAGAAATCCTTACTTCCCCAAGCTTTGTGTGTTGGATATAGAAGTCTTGAAGCTTTATGCTCTATTTTATGTGTTACTCTTCTCCCTTATCCTCACTCACACACTCTCCAAAATATTATTAAGTTGTAAGATCTTGAAGCTCTTGGCCTCCACTATTCTTAGGGTTATTTCTGAGATTTGAACTAGTGAGGAAGTATCAAAAATATATGTTTCATTTCTCTGGATGAATGAACCAACCTATTTCCTATGCACATATGTATCTATATATCATAATTTTTGTCTCAAGTTTCTTGTAAATCATTTGAGACACACCATTTTATATGTGCCCAGGCACCGGTCTTGAAGTAATCCAAGGTTGTCTCTGGGAGATACAATAGGGTGAACCCAAAATCTGACTTAGATTATCCTACAAAAACTACCTTTGCATTAGTAGGAGGTGGCTTTATCTCTAATGGTAGACTTGTATAAAGTTTGTTAAATATTTTAATGAATTCAACCACTTCTTCATATAGTTTTCTTTTTATTTCATTCAATTGTGTCAAGAAATAAGCATGATCTTTTTTCTCTCCCCATCTTTGTATATATTAATTTTTCAATTCCTCCTAGGTATTGATTGAATTAGTTGGGAGGTCCTTGAACGACTTTCTTGCTTCTCCATCCGATGATTGTACACATAACCTCACTACTACATATACATACTCGACATTGACATATTCTACAAAATCACAAGAAGTTGCTATATGTTTTTCGGCTATGACCTCTACTTCTCCTGTGAATCATGGAAAAAACTTCAGATAATCCTAAGTCATAGCATTAATAGGCTGAGGATGATTTAGAGGAGTATATCGATTTAAAATAAATCTTAGAATCACCATATTTTTATTTTGACAAGGAGGAGAAGGGTTTCTTGCTTGAAACCTAAAAGGAGGTGGCGGAATCACATATATGGGAATTAGCTTAGAAACTGTAGGAACAACTAGGTATGAGGCTAACAAATCAACAATTTTAATTTCTTCAACCTATAAAATTGTTGAAAAAGAGAAATAAAGATAGTCGAAATATATTTCTTCAAGAGTAGGCTTAAGAAACATGGATTTATGAGAAAAGTAATTTCCTTCAAAAAAATCCAAATCTTTTGTGATCTCTTCTAGGTGAATAGCTCTGGGATATTGGGATAAAGAATTGGAACCTTGAATAGAAAAAGTAGGAATTGGTTTTTATCTATGAAATCTTGGACCTCGTATGGGGTCTTCTTGGATCCACGATTACTGCTATTATTATCACTTGGTGAGAGGACTCAAAGTGTAGGAATTTACAGGGTAAGTTCCTTAGATAGAACACTAAAGGACATCGCTCATAAATAGATCATAGATCAATACACTAATATTCTTGACGTGGTTAAAACCCTTAAAGAGGGAAATTAGGGAAATATTGTGTTGTGATTCTTTTATCAAAATCTACATTAAATGACAAAATATATTCCTTGATTTCCCGTAACTTTATATCTACATTTTTTCATGTAGATGTTCCTTCATACCATTTTGTTTATATCTAGAAAAGGTTTGTTTTTTCTTCAATATCCATGGTTATAAACTCCTGAATAGACTTATAATTAAAGAAATCAATCATTATTTTAGCCAGTTGGGCACTTCACTGGGATTTATATTTGTTAGAGGCAATAATCACTTCTAAGTCTCTTACAATTGTCTTCTCCTCTAACATGATCGACATGTGATCCCATAGTTTCTTCACTTGTTGGATAATATCATTCCAAATCATTTCTCTCTCTTGTATGAGAGACATATTACCTTTTAACTTATCCTTCATCTCTTTGATTTCATCATAAGTTATTTGATATTTTTGCTAATGTTGTTATGGACTTTCCTTAGCCATATTCAATTGACTCTTCTTGATCTTTAAATTATATTTTGTATCATCCACACTCTTATGCATCTTCATCATTTATTCTTTCAAAATATTCAGTTCAGTTATGACTCTGGAGAGCTTATCAGTAAGGTCTTTAGAGTTTTGTTTCACCACAATTATGCACAATTGTATTTATGTTTTGTTGAAGGATTACATTATGTTCTTTCAAAGTGGCCACCTCAATATTTCTTTCTAGCAACTCCTAGGATGTTATAAGATCTTTTTCTTTCTCAAATTGAGCTACCTCTATGGCCATGACATGTTCAACTATAGGCAACTTCAATTCTTTCCTTAATGCTTGAATCTATGACTCTGCTCCTTGCAAAAGATTTTGAACAACTGACTTGTCTTCAGGGTTTACTCCAAGCTTGATAATCATTTTCTTCAACTCGTCATTTTGAGTATATAAAAATTGTGAGTTGGATTTTTCTAATTTTAAATGATTTATCACCTTTCCCAATAAATCCACTTCTTTTCTTTCTACCAATGAATTTTTTCTCAGGTCACTATAAATAAGTTCTCTAGTTTGCCTATGAAAATTAATTTTGTTAGGAAATAGAAAATTTTGCATCTATAATTAAGTTCCTTGTCTTAAAACCAACTGTAGAATACAATGTTAAAGCAAAAGGATGGGAGAAAGAGACTTTTAGTTGATTTCCCTCCAAATCCATGGCTGATAATAGTCTGGTTTGATATTCTAACATTGATTGAGCCTCCAGCTGAGTTTTTATTCCTCTCATCAATTTTTTCATAGTAATCCTTCAAGACAGTAATGGAACTCTACCCAGCTTCTTCAAGAATAGGAGATTAAGGTGTGCAACTTACTTCCCCAAACTATAATTGGCAACCAACTCCAGAAGAATACCTTTCCACCAAAGGCTCATATTCATGCAATTTTTATTTCTTAGAACTCTAAGTAGTTTCAGTATCTTTATCAATGACATCCTCAATTCCTCTTTCCAATCCATTCTCTGTAGGGTGAGGATTTTCAATCTCCATCCCTTTTTGTGTTTGAGATTGACCACCGTTAGAAAGTTTCTCAGTTTTAGGTTTGGATTGATGTACATATGGGGCATACGAATTCTCCACCCTTCTCTTTGAAATAATCTGATGAGGGTCATAGGACCATTTTATCCCCTCCCCCCCCCCCCCCCCCCCTGAAACTTCATTTCTTGAAGTATTTTTTCTAATTCCTCCATTGCTTGTGTATTATTAACAATAAAGTGCCCCAGAGTCTTGGCCAAGTTGAACAAGTATCCCTTCTTAGCTCATACAAAATGGACTTGGTCTACATTCAAACTTTTCCTCATAAAATACAGTGCAAATAATATCATAGGTACAGATCATGGAAACATATAAGGGGCAACTTCTGCTCCATATAACCTAATTTCAGTATAATTTTCAAATGCAAAATAGTCCCCCACTTTGACATGTCTACTCCACTATAAGAAAGACTAGGATTTTGGCAAGATGTAAGGTGGAATAAAGTTGTTTTTAGTAGAGTATACCACTGACATAAAAGAGGAAATGAAATATGAAAAACATTCATAATTAGGATGAATTCCTACAATTTTTGTCCAATTTATCACTAACTGATTTCTCTTATGAGGGTATGTTATGTTTAAGCCTAAATGCATGAACTTCTCCACATGGACATATAGGAAAAAATAAACCAACAAAAATGGGAATCTAAAACAACCTGTGATATTAAAGTTTAATAATTGAGAATCGATTGATCCCTTCCTAAAATCTGGTATATCAAGAACCACACTAGTTTGCATGACCAAAATGAGCATTCCTATGACTGCATGATCAATAATAGAGGTTATATATTTTCCCAAAACCATGGAAATTACTTTTGAAATTGGTTTGGCTTCCTCAACAAAACCATCTATAGGGAACAAATTTGGTTGTAGAGACAAAATATGTCTATATGGCATAATATGGAAGGACAACTTGGCATAATCCTCTGAATTTTTTTTTTGGAAAGTGGCCAGAAGGGTTTCTTTAAAAATGAAGTATAATGTTTAGAATGTGGAAAATCTAAAGCTTGATGAATTAACAAGGTATACACCTAGAATATGTTTTCTCCTAGTCAATTCATTACAAAGGTTTTTTTAGGATAGAGTGAAGAGGTTAGCCAAGTAATAAATTTAGGGAAAAAGTGTGTTTGGGGGACAATTACAGACAAAAGCCTAGATTTCATGACTCTGGAATGCACCAATGACTCTAATTAACCATGTAGAACATTTTTACACAATTCCATAAGGTTCATTGCACATATCGGTTCAAAACTTTCCCTCTCTATGTCCATGACTGGAATATGGGTTGCAAAACCCACCACATAAGATTTCTTTGACATTTTGGAATAATTAAACAAGATTGTATGGTGGATAAATACCTGGCGACTCTTAGTTGATGTTGGAATTTGAACTAGTGAGTTGGTGAGTGGATATGGACATGGATACACTCCAGATAAAAAACACATAAAATGATTTGGATGAAAAAATGGGGTTTTATAATTCAAGGGGGGGGGGGACAAAATTCAATGAGAAATGACAGATGTACATCATGATGACGTAATACTGACATGGAGTGACTGCGTGGAAGAGATGTTGTGGAGGCATGACAAAGATTAATGATGTCTCAGATGACGTGGAGAAGTGATATGGTAAATGGAATCCAATTAGAATGTCACTCGCTTGCAGTAGAATCTCACTTGCTTGCAATATATTGCTATGAATACTGCTTACCACATACGGGGGCACCCATGGTGGTAAGTTATTACATCACTAAGTGATGTCTTATGCAATCATGACCATTGATCATTCATTGGAAGATTATCTGACAAGCCTCTTATGGGAGCACCCTTCCTCATAATTGTCACACTGTTCATGGTGTTAGGTTTCTCTTATGGAGGAGTCTCGATGTCATTAATGAAATCTCGCTCCAAAATTGCACAACTTTTAATCTTCCCTTTTTCTTCGTTGGGTCCCACCAATCAATATAAAATTCATTTTTTATCTTGCACCATTCTTGATCCAACATTATTTTCTTAAAACAAATCACCGTAGACATTATTTTAATGCTTTTACCTTTTTTTACTTTAGTTTATATATATTTTTCTAGTTTTGGCATATATAATTTTTTATTTTTTATTTTATTTTATTTTTATTTTTATTTATTTTTATTTTTTATTTTTTTAACTTTTGAACAAAAGGAAAATGAGCTACAACATGTTCCATTCTTAAGGTATTTTATTTTATAGTTCAAGCACCCATTGAGTGTTTCTAGGGTTTGTCCTAGGTTAAAAAGTTAAAAGAGTCATTTTCATAAGTTGAAGACCCCATTAGTAACATTGTAACTTCTAAAGAAAATTGTTTTGGTCATTAAAACTATCCAAATACCCTTCGGCCAAGGAGCTGGAAAGTTGACTTAAATTAAGGAGTCACACCCACCTTAATAAGCCTATATAAAGGAGGGAACTCGACCTCGTTGGAATACATTCATTCACTCACTCATCCAAGTGATGAAGAAGACAAAAAAAGGAAAGGAAGAAGGAAGGGGATGAAGAAATTTTGTTTTGAGCTATTTCTCTCTCACACGTGAAAAGGAAGGCTAGGGTTTACACTGCTAGACTAGGGTTTTTCTTTTGCATGTTCAATCTTGAAGAAATAAGAGAAACAAGGTTAGCAAAGGTCACAATGATTCATCATCGAGCACTAGAAGAAGGACAGAATACAAAAGAACATTTGGTGAAGCATTGGGAGGCAAGAACAAGCTCACACGTGTGGTAGAAACTGCTGCAAGGGGGCTAAAATTTCAAACCTGTAATATAGATCTAAATTTTGAAGTTAGAGGTCAAAGTTGTGTTGTTGGAAGAGGTTTGACTAGGTTTGACTTCATCTAAGGAAGCACATCATCTAGAAGGGTTGGACTTGGTCTTGAAGGGTATTGGTCTAGGTCTAAAGATCATGGAATTCGTTAATTGAAGAATCTATAAGAAGAGAAGATATTTATGGGTTCTCCTCTCAAGTGGAGAGGTTTTAGCCTTGGATTGTAGCCTACATTTTGTGTTCTTGTGTACTATTGTTCTTCTTGTTTTCACAGTTGTTTTATGATACAGAAACATAATAATAAGTGAAGAAGCTAATAAGTAAGAAAAAGTAAAAGAAACCATCACAAGAAGTTATCAAGAAAAGATAAATCACTCCAATCATTTCCCTATAGATTTCCCAACATGAGGCACATCCTTACGGGGGTGTGGGTGGTCAGGCCCATAGGGCTAGTTTGATATTTTAGATGGACTAATGTGATAGGTTGTCTAGATTTTTGGTTGAGAAGGGAGTCTTCCCTGTGAAGGTTTGAGACATCAGTGCCTAGGTTCATAGATCTCTATAGGGTCTTTCTGTGCCAAATGATGTCTCTTGTGCATCATATTATTAGAGCTAGTAGGCTAGTAGTAGTAATGAGGGATGCAGGGCATGTAATGACATATACAACATATGAGCCTTGACACAATGATACCTTGTTAGATCATTATGATGAGGGAAGAGATCATGATTATTATGGTATTACTACCCCATTGGATCATGGTTAGGGTGTTGGCGATCCTTCTGGTAATACATCTCCTCCTTAGTCTCCTGATGACCATATGCAAGAGCTAGAGGATGTGCCGTATGCTTCTCTTGATAGAGAAGACTGTTCACCTCCTCCTCCACCTCAGAGTTTGACAAACGTTGAAGTACTTGTTGAACATATAGCATCTTATACTACAAACCAACCACCTCCTCCTCCACCTTAGATTTTGATAGACATTGAGGTAGTAGTTGATCATCCAACGTCTTTTGCTACAAACCAGGCTCACACTAGTACATCTATTGTATCATATATTTGATTGTAGTTATTTGACTTGTGTGTGTATGTGTGTGTGGTGTGTGTGTGTGTGTGTGTATATGGTACATTATTTTTCATGTTTATCTACTTAATTTATATGTTGGTGTTGATGGGTATATTGTTAAGTGATGTTAGATATGTTCATTTAATGTGCTTGTAGATAGATGTGTATGTGATAGTATTTATCTTACATGAGATGTATATTAATTTGAGGATGTGTATGGTGATGATGTTATATTACAATGTTTGTGTTTTCTTAGATGTGATCACAACGATGATAACCAATTAGATTATCAGATTTGTGTGATATCTAATGCGGTTTATATGTACTAAAGATGTATACAATTAGATGATGGTGGTGAATATGAATGTGTACATTAGATGATGTTTATGCTTGTTAGATGGTTATCATCATGATTTTATATTTATGAAATGATATTTATTATAGATTATGTAATAATGAATTACTTTAAAAATTAATGCAAAGATATTTTTATAAATTACAAACTTGAGTAACGGTTAAAACTATGATTGTAAAATTACGATAAATAATTTTCTATTGCTTAGATAGTTCATTCATATCCATTCTACTTTAATTAGTAAAATATTTCAATATTGACAAGGAAAAAATAATTACAGGTAAAATAATTAAATTAGTTCTTAATAAGACGAAAATGTGTAACTCATTCAATTTTTAATACAAAATATTAATAATAAATAAATTATTCAAAAATACAATTTAACCAATTCAATATTGGTTTATAAAATTCAATCTACTGTTAAATTTTAAAAACTTAAGTCAACATTTTTTATAATTAGTTTTAGATTTAATATAGCTTAAAAAATTCTATTTTTATAAAATTTTATTTATTTCTAAAGTTATGATATTTTCAAGCAATTTAAATTTAATATTATAGCAACTCTTACAAATTTAAATTAGAAATTTCTCTCTCTAAAGATGAGGATCAGGAAATGTTAAATAAAGCTTGGGAAGCTATTTCTAGTTGGGGATTTTCTCTATTGAAAGTTCTCCCTTAAAGATGCAAGTGAACTATTTTCTAGTAATAAAGGTATAATATTTTGGTTCTATTTTAGTTCTTTGTTTTCTATTGTACTAGTTTAATTTTATCTGTTTTTAATAATAAATATCAGTGAAATAATACAAAAAGTCATACTATATTAGATTTTAACTTTTGACAAATAATATTTTTGATTATTTCTAATGAGAAACTCAAGAAATATTATCTTTTGGACATACTTATCTCTAGAGAGTCACTAAAATTCATGTTTTCACATTTCTCCTAGCTCAAAATGATAAAGACATCTCTACTTTAAATAATTTACATATAAATACATAAAAATATATATGTGTTTTCCGTAATCTAAATATGAAAGAAAAATGCATCACGAAGTCTATTTGAAAGTCAAACAAATGCCTCTTAATCACCATCAAATTCTTTATAATTTAATTCTTTGCCATAAAATACTTATTAATTCAACATTTACTTATAATTAACATTGAAGAGAAAATTCAAAATTGTTCCATTATCCATAAAGAAAAAATTAAAACCTCTCATGCATCCATGTAAGCCCATGTATTTCTCTTATGTTCCATAAAAAGGTGTAATCAACATTTTACACATGTGTAATACCTCCTTTTAGTTTACATATTAGTACATGATTTTTTCATTGTTAAAGTTGTCATGGAGTTATCGCTACATGATTTCTACTGATTTTGAACTAAACTAGAATAAAAAACATGTGAACTCATTAATAAACAATAAGTATCTAAATCGAGACTAAATCATCAGTATTGTTTCTAAAATCACTATTTTCTAATTTTGGTTATATTCTTCTCATTTTCCTATTTGAGAAGGATTGTGACCTTGAATACTTATTGTCATAGATATTGTACACAATTGGAAATACTTTGTAAAAATGTTTCCACTGCAAAAAAGTGGGTAAGAATGTTTGTGAAAGTTTCTAATTATATATAATGCCAACAAGATGAATAAAAAAATATATAATTAGAGAAATAAAGATAAAAATATACAACAATAGTAAAAACTATGAAATAAGACAAGTACATATAACTATTTGTTGTCATCACCCTGCTTATCTTCCTCACTTGGCATGATAACAATATCGTTCTCAGAAATATGTTTTTATCTAGGGTCATCTCTTAATATGAACTACCAATTTCTATCTAGCATGTCTGGGTAAGAAAACACTTGGTTGCATTGTTTTGGGAAAACATAAGGCTCCCTAATATCATGGCACATCTTTCTAGAGTTCATATATATCAACCCACTATCACAATATTCCTTTAAATTATTTCTATCAAATGTGTCCCACCATTTGCACCCAAAAATAATAGATTGGAATGAAGAGAAGTCTACTTCAATGATATATTGTATCTTTCCTATGTAACCTAACATCCTCTACATTAGGTGTTGATCACGATGGCTAGAATGACTAGATTGGTTGAAGTGGACTTCCACTCCATAGTCTTGTGCCACACATCCATCATTGGCATCGTCCATGGAAAAATGATGTCTATATGGCCACATAGATGGGAACAGATGCACCTATACAAAATTGAAAAAATCCTAGTGTCATCTATGTAATAACATGAACATAATTAAAAATAGAAAACATATATAGATGTTACAATTTAAAGGTGTAGTATGAAGTTAAAAATATATAGAAAACTATTATAATTAGTGAGTTGCTACACCCATCCCCTATGTTTAGGACATCCTCTTTAGCATGTGGGTAATGATGAGATGCATTGTATTTGTCTCTGACTTGATCAAGAACTCAACTATCAGTGCTTGTCATTGGCATATTTTCTTTTAAATAAACAAGATAAGGCACAATTTTACTATTCAACCATTTAAATATTTTCCTGCCACTATCCCATTTCCTCCTCCTTTTTTCGTACAATGCAACCCATAGTTGTGTTGCTTTCATATTGTAATGAATTAATTGGTTGATGGCTTCAATTTTTGATTTCGTTGATGAAATAAAACCTACATATATATATTTTTTATATATATATATCTACACACACACACACACATTATGTATGAGATCAAAATATGCATTAATATGAAGTTGAGTGTGAATAGTTACTTTGTAGAAATTTGACAAATTATAAGCCACTTACTCTTTATCATGCACCTAGTTCCATTCGTTTCCAGAAGCTCCCCTTCTCTTTTGTCTTCATCCATTTCATCGTCCCAAATCGCCACACTTGGTGTGTTTTCAATATACTTGATTTACTCATTGGCATAATAGAAAGATTGATATGATAAATACCCCTTTTCCATAGACCCCTTGACTTTTTCCCTTTGTCAAACAAAATATTTCAATTTCTTCATGTACCTCTATAAGAAGAACATAAAATGACAAGAAACCACCCCAACTAATTCAAACTCATCTACTAGGTGAATTAGAAGATGAATAGGGTGCAAGTCCGAGAAACTCATCAATAGTTCCTTGTTAAACATACAAACAATCTTAGCTATCTCTTGACATCACCGTGGAATGCTAGCCATATGAATCTCCTTTGAAGTGATCTAATGTACGAATGCAGATAATTAAGATATAAAATGGTGTAGGCCTTGGGGGAAGTCATGGTTCACACACCCATGCACGAGTAGAGGATAACAACACTACATAGTAAATAGGACATTATACAAAAATTAACTGTAAAATATCCCATTACATAAAAATAATAAAATAATGTTTTTGATATACATACTATTATAAGGTTCAAATGGCCATGTGATTTCAACCCCGAACAATAGTCTTCCACAATGAAGCAATGTCATAGTTAATACCCATATCATCAAGGCACCCTCACACTCATTATAAATTCATTTTCTAAATAAATGTCATATTTCTTTAAAAACATGCCAATGCAATTTGTTTTTTGAAATTACATTATACCAAACAATTATTGCCATCGTTGTTCTAGGATTGCGGCTAGATGATGGCATGTTCCAATTGGCAAGGTGAAGAGGTTGTCCTTTTTTATCTACCAACTCCTTGCGATATGATGCTCCTAGTAAGAGCTTCCGACATTTTTGAAATGGAGGAATATTTTCTGCATTTGAGCTCAATTTTGAATCTCGATCTTGAAAATTTGGATGCATTTTTATTCACATTGACATGGATTAAAAATAAATAAATTCAACTAGATAATTGAAATATAAATAAAATATTAACTTACTCAAGATAGAAATTGATAACTCCACGAAGGAATTTAATGAACAATACGAAATGAGATGGAATTTTAAGAATTGGCCATTTCATATTATTGATATTTTGTGTTATGAAACGAGCTCAGAAAAAGATAGAAAATATAGTTGAACACCTTAGAATTCAGCCTCTTTGAGGGGGAAACCTCCTTTATATTACACAAATGAAAAATTCTTGGATTATAAAAATGATAAGACCTCCTTTCTATATATAAGAGTCTAAGGAGTCATAATATAATCAGAGCCGACATAACAATAATAATGTAAAGGCACAATAATAGCAATAGTGGGCTTCTATGGGGCACAATAGTAATAATATGGGGACTACATGGGTACAACAATACAATAAGGGGGTTGTGCTAATAAAAATAAGGAGTTACATTAGTAGTATAGGGGCCTAACATGCCCCTCTCCATCAAAAAGTGTTTCCTCAACGCTTGAGTAGTTCTTAATGATTCTGTATAAATTCTTCTCCTCCCATGTGGAATCTTCAGTGGGTAAGTGTTTCCACTTGATGAGATACTCTATAATTGATCTATTTGTAGCTTTTGATTTCTCGGTTTTGTGACTGCTTCAGGTTCCAATATGATTTTTCCTTCCTTTTCAAGTTCTTGCAATACTGTTTGAATTGGGACCTTCTTCAACTTTTGAATGAGTTCCCACTCCTTTGGGCATATGGATATTTGTAACGCCTGATGTTTGGAGGAACACTTCGTGGAACCAAATGAATAGCATGATCATGATCATGAATAGGTGGGAGGCCTTTGAGATCAAATACCTTGGAATGATTGTCCAAAATGTTTTGGAGATTTGGAGAAATACATGATTTCAATCTGGGATCCTCTAGTGAACATTATTGTGCAATTGCACCCCATTGTTCTTTATTTAGAAGCTTTTTCATGATGTTAGAGTTGATTATCATTCCATGTTTTCCTTCGATACCCCTCAATTCAACTTCCTTTCCTTCCCAAAAAAATTTCAAGAAAAGTTCTTGGAATTTAAAAGTTATCATACCCAAAGATTGTAGCCATTAGATTCCTAGTAAAACATCAGCACCACCCATTGCAATTGAAAGCATTGGGCTATTCAATACATATTCTCCCATGGATAACGTGATATTATGGCGATTTCCAAAGCAATTTATGGTTCGTCCACTTGCAACCATCACTTGACACTTCAGTGTTGGATATGGGAAGCAATTCAATTCCTTGGCTATCTTACAATCAATAAAATTATGGGTATTGCCCAAATCAATCAACACTCTTACCTTTTTCTTCTTGATATGTCCTATCTTGAGAGTTTTAGGAGTGGTAATTCTTTCCCATGCTTTACAAGATATGGTCAGATTCATTTCTTCTTTCTCTAGGGTTGGCTCCTAGTATATATACTCTTCTTTTGATATTTCATGATCCTTTTCTTCCTCCTCTACACAATCAATGTAAAATAATTTCTTCTCACCACACTTATGACCTTTAATGTATTTGTTATCACAATTGTAACAAATCCATTTTTCTCTTTTTTCTTCCAATTTTTGTGGTGTAACCCTCGTAGGTTGTGGAAGGTTAGGAGAAACAACACTTCCATATTTATAGTTATTAGGGGTAGACTTCCTTGTTTCCATAATTTCGCTTTCAATTTTTCTTTCCAAATCGAATGCCTCCTCCAATGAATCAGGTTCCCAAAAACGAACCTCATGTTGAACGTTATCCTTTAAAGTCCCTATGAAGACATCAATCCTTTGCTTCTTTGGAATATCATTTATCCTTATATTCAATTTTTGAAATTCCTCAATGTGCTCTACCATTGAACACTTTTGTTTGAGATTTATCAATTTGCTAAAGAAGGTGTTTTTCTTTGTATCCTCATAATGTGCTATCATTTCCTCCATGAAAATTGACCACGTAACAAGTTGTTTACAAGAAAAAAGCCCTTTATACCATAAAATTTGATCCAGTTCTAAATATGAAGATGCAATACATACCTTTTGTAACAGTGGTACACCATGTATATTAAAATATTGTTCCATCTGAAGTATCCAACTTACTGGATCCTTGCCACCAAACTTCCTCATATCGCCTTTTCTTGATTTTAGGAGTTCGATCTTGAAACAACTATAACTCTGTAATTTTGGCTCTTCCAACTATAAAATTTTGACTTCTAGTAGCCCTCTATGTCCTCTTACCAATGCCACCAATCTTATCAAAATTGGATTCTCTAAGAGAGAGTTATACACAATCTCCCACAGTGACCTGATTATAGACTAGTTCAGTAGAGCTAACTTGTACGATGTTCCACGTGTCATTTGTTCGACCTTTGGCTCTGAAAAATATACAAAAGAAACTAAAGTCTATCCTCTTTCTATACCTTCTGATGACATTTCAATTCGATGCTCAGAGAAAAAGTTATGAGGATTTTCCCCAGGTCACCTGTTTGGAATGTAATTCAGGAGTCTGAAAAAAGACTAAATTCCTCAGATCATATCTCCACAAATATAGTGCAAAAGGCTCTAAAATTCTTACCCGAGGGTTAGTGCGATTTCTTCTCAAATGGGTTTTTTTGTTTTTCTTCTGAAACGTCGCTGAAAAAGATTTATAGCAAATATTCCATGATGACCTATTTGGAGCAGCGAAACCCTAGAATCCAAAGCTCTGATACCAAATGTTATGAATCTAGCTCACAAAAAGATATAAAATATAGTTGAATGCCTTAGAATCCACCCTCTTCGAGGGGGAAACCTCCTTTACATTACACAAATGAACAATTCTTTGATGATACAAATGACAAGACCTCCTTTCTATATATAGGAGTCTAAGGGGTCATAATATAATCAGAGCTGACATAACAATAATAATGTAAGGGCACAATAATAATGATAGTGGGCTTCTATGGGGCACAATAGTAACAATATGGGGACTACATGGGTACAAAAATATAATAAGGGGGTTGTACTAATAACAATAAGGGGTTATACTGGTAGTATAGGGGCCTAATGCTTTTACCCTACATTTGAGAAAAATAAAAAAAGAAAAATTTATGTGCATATCTAAAATTAATTTCAAGAAGCATATAACCACAATTTGAATTTCAATATAGTTTTCAAACAAATTTTCAAGAATAAGTTGACTTTAAGCAGAAAATTTAAAATGATCCAGATGGATATTCATGGCCACCAACCTATTCCACCTAGACCCCTAGTTTGTTTCATCATTTTCCTTGATTATAGCATAATTTACTATTTTTTGCAGTTTTCCAGGTCCTAAACTTCCAAAGCTATTTTAACCCCCTAAATGGATTTTTTTTGAGGTCTATAGCTCATGATCTTACTAAATATCCTATTGTACTTAGATAGGTCTTTCTAAAGAGGTATCATATGCACCAGATGGAGATCATATGACCAAGTTATGACTCCAGGATTTTGGCTGACCAACTAACCCCAACAGGGCCCACAAACTCTTGGTTTTCCATCTCTTAGGGTTAATTTTTTGGTTGTTTAGGGCTTCCCCTTGTTGTCTAATAATAAAAAGGCCCTTGAGCATCATTGTAATACAATTCACATGCATGTAGCTTCCACATATCTTCTGAGATATAAGCTACCATCGCCAAAGCTAGTTTAATTCCATTATGCCTGTAAGCATATTTCAGTTGTTTGATATTAATGAACTGATGATTTATTTGTACTGCATCTTTGTGTGTGTGTCTATATATATATTATATATATATTCGTTCCATTCCTACATAAGTCTGAATCAGTGGTATCAAAGCAGCGTGCTTGATTGGGATTTAAACAAGAACGCAACAAATCACAATTATAACCATAAACACAGAGATACAATGGAAATAATGCTTCATTTCATTAATGTAAAATACTGAAATATGCTTACAAACAAAAATGGAAATAAACCAGCTAGGGCAATGGTAGCTTATCTCTTAGAAGAGATGTGGCACCTACATGCCTCTGAATTGTGTTGTAATGAGGCTCAAAGGCCTATTTATTGTTGAGAAATAATGGAAAACCATAAACATCCAAAAACCTAACCCTAGAAGATGGAACGCAAAACTGTGGGCCCAGTTTGGGTAAATTGGCACATCAACTTCCCAGGGTCGTACCTTTGGCATATGATCTCCGTTTGATGCACACAATATCTTGTTAGAAAATTCTATCAAAGAACTATTGCTTTTGGGAAGAGAAACATCGATCAACAGACCCATGTTTCTCCTAGTTTTCCCAAAAAAACATTGTTTAGGGCCTCAGAATGGCTTCAGAAGTTCAGGATGTGAAAAAAATTCTAAAACTAGTAAACTGTGCTACAATTAAGGAAACTGAGAAGCTGAAAGAAACAATGGTGGGTGTCTAAGTGTACTTAGCAGGTGGCCAACAATATCCACCTAGATCATTCCTCTCCCCTTAGGAAGAAATGGTCCCCATTACGTTGATTTCCTCCATGGGATGAGGAAACTTCTGTTGAACCTGGTCCCTGGTGAGCCACTTACCCTAGTGAATGAGTTGGCTTTCTTTGATAACTCAATACAGTTGGATATTCTGTTGGAAAGTGTGCTTGATCTGTGTGTCCATGATCCAAATAGTTGTAGCTTGTTCCATGCAATCTATATTTAACTCTGTGGGTGTGAGATGTTCTGCAATGTCGGAGGTGTTTAGTAAAGGTGGAAGTATGGCTGAAGGTGGTCCGCATTAAACACTGGTTGTAGGCCAAGGAATGGCGAATGCTGAGCTCAAATGCATTGTCTCCCATAACCTTGGTAATGTTGTAAGGACCATATCGAAGTGGTTTTAGTTTCTGATAGGCTCTGGTAAGGCATTCCTTTTGTAAATGCAACCATACTTTGTCACCCAGCTAAAACCTATGTGGCACTCCATGTTGATCATGTCACTGCTTGTACTTGGCATTTGATTTCTCTAGAATGTCATGGAACTATTGGCAAATATGTTGGATGTGCTCAATGAAGCTAGTTTCCTTATCTGTTTCGGACTAGACATGAGCCGAATCTGTGTGAGTAGCTACAAATGGTATGGCCACATTAACGGGACATAGTGGCTAGAATCCCAAGCCCACCTAAAAAGGGTTGTGGCCAGTTGAGCTGTGAAGAGCTTGGTTATAGTTGTGTTGGACATAAGGAGGCTCTTGTCCCATGTGCATGGATGCTTTGAGTTGTACATGCATAGAATGTGTACGATCATCCTATTGAGAACCTCTGTCTGGCCATCAGTTTGAGGATGGAAAGTTGTGGACTTAGTGAGTTCGGTGTCCAGCATCGACCAGAGACTGGACCAAAATGTACTAAGGAACCTGATGTCCCGATCTGAGATGATAAACTATGGGATCCCAAAGTGTACCCACAATCATTCAAAGAAGAGTTTAGTAGTGGCTTCTTCTGTGATATTCTTCTTGTAGGCCACCATAATGTCCATCTTTGAGAACCTCTCGATGACCACAAAAACATAGTGATTTCCATGCTTAGTGGAAGGGAGGCTTGACATGTAATCCATGGAGATGGATTCCCAAGGACTACTAGGGGTAGGCAGCGGGGTATAGAGGCCTTGCTTCTTGATGGTCGGTTTGGCAATGGCGAAAGTAGGGCATGATCTGATGTACTTCCCAACATCATGTCAAAGATTTGGACAATAAAAATACTTCTATAGTATTGCCACTATTTTCTTGACCCCAAAATGCCCAGTAGCTTGACTGTAGTGTGTTTCCCAAATCATCTTGGTGTTCTTTCTTGAAGGAACACAAAGGTGACCCAGGCAGCATAACAGGGCATCCTAGAGGTGAAAGTGTAGAATATGATGGTCCTCCAAGAGTGTCTGTTATGTGTGGCCGAATTCTAGGTTGATTTTGTAGAGAAGTGGCCAATCAGAAGTGTCGTGCCCACAAGAGTTGAGCACGTGGTTAATACCATGATTGATGGTCGACTGAGGCAATCTGCAAAATATTGGTGTTGCCCTTCTTATACTTGATATTCAAATGGAAATGTTGCAGGTATGTGGACCACTTCTGATGGTGATCATTTTGCAATTTCCCTTGGGTCTGTATGAACTGCAAGGGTTGGTGGTCTGTGTGGATGACTATTTCCTTCCCCAAAACGTAATGCTTCCATTGTCGGTAGGCCTACACAATGGAATACATATCTTTGTCATAAGCAGGATACTTCTGGGCTCTGTCTAAAAGTGTCTCTCTATGATATGCCACTGGATGCCCGTGTTGAGTAAGGACTTCCCCAATAACATAGTCAGAGGCATTTGTCTCGACCTCAAATGGTTGTTGCAAGTCTAGTAATGCGAGCATTGGTGCCATGAAAAGGTGTTTTTTCAACTCTGTAAATGACTTTTGTTGAGATTCAGACCAAAAGAATTTTCCTTTCGCTCCTCCCTTGGTGACTTGACTCAAGGGCCAAGTGGTATGAGAAAATCCCAACAAGAAACTACAGTAGAAGTTGGCAAGACCTAGAAATCTGAGGAGATATTTCATAGTGGTTAGAGATGGCCAATCCCGAATGACTTGGATCTTGGCTGGATCCACATGCACCCCCTGTTCATTAATAATGTATCCCAGATACTAAAACTGGGTCATGCCAGAAGTGCATTTCTCCAAATTGGCACATAACTTGTGTTGCCGCAGTGTTTGGAGACCTTGTCGAATGTGGTGCAGGTGCTCTTCCCAAATCTGGTTGAAGATCAAGATGCCATCCAAGTAGAGTTGGTGAACAGCTGGAAGATGTCATCCATTAGTCTCATGAAGGCTGCAGGAGCATTCGTCAATCTAAAAGGCATAACCAACCGTTTGAAAAGGCCCTCCTTGGCTTTGAAGGCAATCTTCCACACATCAAAGGGTTCGATTGGTACATGGTGATATCCTAACTTCAAATCAATCTTGCTAAAATATTTTTCCCCCTTCAGTTTGTCCAGGAGGTAATCGATCCATGGGATTGGGTACCTATTATGGAAAGTGATCTTGTTTAGTGCCCGATAGTCAATATAGAGTCTCCAAGTCCCATCCTTCTTTTATACCAGCACGATCGGTCTCCCACAGGGTGATGAACTTCGATGGATTTCACCTTTCTGCAACAGCTCCTAAATCTGCATCTTGATTTCATCATTCTCTAAAACAGAGCATCGATATGTTGGTCCATTGGGAAGCAGTGCACCTGGGATTAGATCGATCAAGTGCTTGACCTGACAGTGTAGAGGAAACCCTGCGAGGGAGGTGAAGATGTCTTCGTACTCCTACACGACCTTGTCCATCTATAGTTGTCATGCGGAGGGGCCCTATCTGGAGGTCATGGCCATCATCTTCTTCTTTCCTTGAGGGTGTATCATCAGGAAAACAAACTTCCCAATTTTGAAAATGAGCTTACTGCATTGTTTTGTAGTAATGAAAGAGATGGTGGTAGGCAGTGCTACCTTTGGTATCCCGTACAACTCATTTCCAAAGTAACAATAACAGGATGGGGCCTTAATTCATACACAAAATGTCGCTTCCACAAGTATGGTTTTCCTAATAATACATCACAAACTTCAAGGGGAGCAATGTTACATAATACCTCATTCATGAAGGGCTTGATGTTATATGGAAGGTGACACTGTTGGCTCATGCAAACATCACATCCTTGGCAAAGCCAACCGATGGTGTATGGTTGTGGATGTGTTGTGGTCAATAAACCCAATCGCTTCACGACCTCTACCGAAATGAGGTTCTTTTGGCTCCTTCTATCCACAATGAACTGTAGCAGGGAGCACTTTACCCACATCTAGGAGTGGAAGAGACACTCCTCCTCATTTGGATCTTTGGGTTCCTCCTTTTGTATATTCGTGGTGGTAATGGTGGCATTGGTCTCCACATCGATAATCTGCTTCCCTTTGTAATTCCCCTTGTCAGGTTTGACTCAGAGTCAGAACATACATATGATTCTGAAACCCTTAGCTCGGCCACTAGTGACTGCTTGGCCTCACACTCACTTGTGTTGTGGGTGGAGCTCTTATGGAACTCACACCAATTTCCCGTGTCCTTTTTTGGCTTCATGGTGTTGTTCTTTTCTTGCAGCTTTGGTGGGTTGTCTTGGGCCAGCAAGCCTTAGCTTTTTCCTTTGTTCTGTGGGTTGGGGGCACCTTTCCCTTGCTTTGAATTCATAGATCCAAAGTATCGCTTCTTCTGTTTAAACTTTTGCTCAAACTTGACAGCATATTGGTATGCCATGCCGAGCTAGGGCATGTTCACGGTTTCTATTTCTTCCTGGATGTACTTGTGCAAGTAGTTGTGGCATTTGAGTACGAAATGCTGCTTTGAATCCTTGATACCCAACTTTGTGTGAAGGGTATTGAAAATATTGGTAAACTCTGGCACGTCTTGGTCCCTCACTTTCTACGGCATGGTCTACTTTATGAATTGATCCTCATAGCTTCTGACAGGGTAGTACTTCTCCTTGATGGCATCCTGGAATGAATCCCAAGTGGGTGTGACTGAAAGTAGTGAGCCTTGTTGGATTAATGGGGCTTGACCCAGGTTCAATTTTTTTTTAGCCAAACAAAGCCCAACACTATCGATCCTTTCGACAATAGTCCACGGAGCGCAGAATAAAGTCTCGCCTGAGGTAGTATGGGAGGGTGTCGAAACTAGGTTTCCGCACCCTAGGGATGTCTTGATGTGGTCTGGATTTGTGTGGAGTGATCCTATGCGTGGCATTTCTCTCTTCTCTAGGAAACTCCCTTAGTCATGCATGAATGCAATTTACCCATTCCCGTGCTTATTATTATTATGGATCTTTGATTACTTATGAAGGTATAGCACTTTCAGTTATTATTCAACATAAACAAACATGCGTTTAATCATAAATCAAGAATAGATGCATAAACCAGAATCGAGAACATATACATGATATTTCAAAATCAACTTATCTTTATTAATGCCCTTTATCTGATTAAAATCAACTTCTTGCCCTGTGCACACAGCTACAGGGGTCTATGCACATAGCTACGGAGCCTCTATCTCCTATTACAACTGAAACTTGGACTTACAGTCTTAGATCTATTATCACGTTCAGACACCCATATTACTTCTATTACCAAAAAAATTCCTTACACTTAGAGCCTTGCTCTTATTTATACATTCCCATGGTCCGCGGACCATGGGTAGGTTGACACATTCTATATTAACTTATAATATTTTAGGGTGGAATACCCTTGGACTTGACCCATTAGAATTCGTGCTCTGCGAACCTTGCAGAGATTTTAAAGTACAATACCCAAAAATGTGGGCTTCAAGCCCCAAAACCATTACACGAGAGATCTACTGCCCAACAGGTCCCCAACACAATCATCGTGACTCATCGCGACTCACCTGGCTGGTGTAGTAATATTCACGTGAAGTTCATCCAGTAATCTCTACACTTTGCATACTGCCAAAGTACATTTCTCTACTGTCTATTGTATTCATTATACACGCACCTTTGATGTTTCATCTGCAGACACAAATTCTTGCCTGAGCACATATACAGCCTGCATGTGTTCCAGCTTTCCCTTGATCTTGGTGGTGACTGTGAATGCTTCCTCAAGCCAAGGTTGGATGCGTTCTTTAAGCACTGCTTCCTTCTGGTGCACAGTGTCCACCTGGGTTTTTAGAGCCTGGGCCTCCTTCATCTTAGCCAACCACTGAGTAAGGGAAACCATCTACATTTTCCCCGTGATGTTTTCATAAGCCTATTACTACTCCCTTGCTTCTGTCTCTATCCACTGGAGTGTCGGCTCTTCCTATAGTGAGCTGAGAGTGAAAAGTGACTGGTCTAGCAAGCCAGTGCATTCCTGTAAAGTGCGCTCTATTGTTTCCAACCCTACTTGAATGGCTTGGTGTCGCTGCTGATGGATCTCTGGTGGTGTAGAGGGTTGTGCCTTCAACTTTAGTTATGCAACCTATAATTCGACGTCCAACTGGATCCTCTAGCTTCCTCCTTTGCCTCATAGAATCTGGTGGCCAATTTATGAATCCAGATTCCTATTAGTAAGTCAGTGCAATATCGAGCTTGGGAGCGTGGTGACATGCTTCCTCGATGATTTGTTCCAATTACTAGATTTGTGCTACTGCTTCGTCATGTTGAAGGCTTAGCTACTCGATGTTGATTCGTTGTTCACTGAGCATCTATGTTGCACGTCCTTCCCTAGCACGAAGCTCTATCATCACTCCATCCTGCAATTGATATAGTATTTCTCGTGGGAGATTAGCCAAGTTTAATCCAAGTCCATTGAGCCGACCTATTGTGGCTCTGTCCTCTACATTATATACCATCAGTGTTGCATCTGGTAGCGCGACAGTGTTAGCCATTTTAGCCTGCAACAACTGTTCAGTTGCTGATGTACATGTAGCCCCATAAGTGGCTACCCTTCCCTGATGTGGAGGTCATACTTGAAGTTCCTGCAGTTGTGTTCTCAGTGCCCCTAGCATAGTCTGTTGCCCTGTCATTGGCTCTTGGAGCACCTCCCAAGTGACTTCACAAACTGTATCACCAATGTCACATAGGTCACCCCTAGTCAGTGTGATAGGCTCCCCATTCAATTTGGATGCCTTGGTCTTCTTCCAAGGCCCTGTTTATTCTATTACACACAACTGTTTTAAGGGTGTAGAGGTGCTGCTTGAGTCTATGCCTTCTGTCGGATTATCTGCCCTCTACCTATAGTCAAGTTTGGGCCCCTTTCGTCCTGTGTTTGGGTGCCCCTACTGCGGTTGTCTTTTCCACGACTTCCTTTGCTGCCTCTCGGGATGCCCGTACTTCCTCGGCTAGTTATTCATTCTGCTTTTTCTATGCCATACTCTTGACAACAACCTTCTGTCTTTGGATCTCCATCTCATTGCGTGCCACCAAATCTGGTGCACACCATTCTGGTGGCTACATATCAAGTGACGCAAACATAGCATCATCTACTATGATGAAGGGGAGTGTGGTCTACTTCTGCTTTGGATCCTTCTGATCCCTCATATACACATTGTGCATATCTTCTATGGATTCTTTGAAACTCTTTACACTGTCGTAGACTGCAGTGAATAGGCATGGCCGTTTAGTGACCCACACCTGGATGCTTGCCTCCATTAGTATCCAGAAGATATTAGCTTCACAGATTCACGTGACATCCCTTGTCGCCCATAGCAATGCGTATTTCTCTACCTTTGGCCAGTCCTGGTCAAGCGGAGGAAACTGACTATCTTTCAGCAATTCTCCTATAAGTAATGGTTGGTTAAGAACAACCAAGCATAGTGCAAGGTCTTACCCTGTTCTTAGGCCTCCTTGCAATTTGTCAGGAACTCATCACGAAGGAACTGAACCCAATTGAATTGTACCCCTTCTGCACATTACTCGGCTAACACAATGACCATTGCTGGTACCTCATTGCCCCTACATTTTCTCATCACCTTTCCTACCAACAATTGAGTGGTGATGCAGACCCCCTTATCTGGAATACTAGTAATAATGTACCCCCTCTGCTTTTTCTCCAACTTGTATTTCTTTTTCATGGCCTCCACAAGCATCAAGTCTCCACTTGTTCTAGCTATTTTTGTGGGGTCCCTTCCTGCATAGGGAGGTCAATAAATCTGATGAATGAGCTCCATCATGATAGGAATGGGATCCTCTAGCCATAAGTACCCATCATGCACTAAGAAAAGCAGTTGCCTGATGACAAATATGGTGATTAGTGTGCGATGAAAGTGTGGAATCAATAGGAGGTGGAGTAGCCCAGCCTCTTCCACCTTGAGCAACCATGTCCACAACTATAGTGTTGTAATAGCCTCTTCGATGGTTAGTTCCATCAACTCGCTAGTTTCTAAATGGGGAAACTTCTCGCTATCCGCAAGGTCCCAGTCTTCAAATTTCATGTAGGGAATGTGGCCCACAGCCGTTCCTTCAAATAGAACCCCTTTGAGGTGGGATGGACTGTTAAACCTGCTGTTAACGACATCCAAATCTTTAGGTACCTTTACCCTCCCTTTTCGATGAGGGACATACTTGGGCAGTTTCGTTGTGGCTCGTACTAGCTGGATGTCTTCGTCTGTCTCTTCTTTTGGTTCCATTTCTTCAACAATGGTTGGAGGATCCTCCTCCTCCTTGTCACTCTCAATATTAATTGTTTTTCCCTTTTCTTCCATCAACAATTTACTGAAGCGTGGGTTTCATGGAGACATATAGACCAATCCTCCTACCTATGGGTCCTTCTTGGTCCTCAGCATTCGTGGTGATTTAGGTATTTTTGGTGCATCCCCTCTCAGTGGCATAGGATTCTATAGGGCTCCCTTGGTAGTTGACATAAGTCTGATTAGGTACTCCTATGTATCCTTCGACAAAGCTTCAAACCACGGACTCGCTCTTACAACCTCCTCATTCATCAAATGCCTGCTTGCTTGATAACACAATAAATGTATGCCAAAGGTTTTCAGATAGGGGGTTATCCATGATTTATAGGCCCATTGTAATTCCAACTTAACCCTCTCCTCATTTACTATCTCATTAATGCTATACTGGCGGTAGATCATTTTGAATGGATTTCTGACCTTATGTCTTAAATGTCCATCACCCACTTCTTTTTTTCTTAACTCATACATCTTGTCATGGGCAATGATACCAACGGTCACATCCTTTTTTATCTACATAGCAACATAACCCATTCTATGGAACCACGATCTGTGGGACATATCAACCCTCCAAGTATTTTCGTTGTCGCACAGCTTCCTAACAGACTAGTTAATAGTCCCACACACTATTTCCACTATTTGGAGAACTAAGACTATCCCCGCTTTGGTTAGTCAGGTGGTCACAACCTCTTGGTATACTGCTAGCGTGTTCTAGTGAACATCCCTCGCTACGATTTTTGTCATTACTACTATGCGGGTTGTTGGATAAGGCGTGTTTTCCTAATTTTGCCCGAGAGTGAGGCGCAACCTTAACCACAATATTCGACCAATTTTCTTGCAGTCGCATTCCTTCAATATTTTCTTAGATTTGCACATATCTAGCTACAACTTTCCAGGTTTGTTGTTCAGAAAGTCCTCCTTTAGTTCTTTTTCCCATTTCTTAATCTCTACATCCATCCTAATATTCCGCCTTCTGAGAAGTACCCTATTTCTTTCCAAGTCTCAAAGTTGCTCATTTCCTTTCCGAATGGCTTCTTGAATCCATTCATACTCCTCTTCTTCTATTTGTATGAGCCCTTCAGCCTAGAATTTGCATGCTATGCTCTTCTTTGATATTACTATATCCACGATCTTCTGTGGAGGTGCTTCAGAGACCTCAATTTTGGTACCATTCTGTAGTTTCGGCTTCATGGCCATGTTTGTGCATGGCGTCGGACGTGCCCATCTAACCTATGGGATGTGCAGAGCCCCCCATTTATATTGTATCAACTGACCCTTATTCGTGACTTCACATATTTTGGCAAATGCTCCCTCCTTCACACTTGGTACTGCGAGCCGCCACTGCATCCTGTTAGATCTTGCACTTGTAATACTACTACAAGTCTGAACAGTCCATTCTGGTATGGTATTCTCAATTTTCTCTAAGGATTCATCCAATCTCATTATCCCCTCATTTGTTAGCTCTTCCCATGCTTTAGTTGTCACATGTTGTAGTGAGCGAATCATCAGGTTGTAATTCAGTGTGGTTACTTCATGCAACCTGTTCTACCAATGTTTTATTTCTTCATTGGAGTGTGACATACAGGAACTGTCACATTCCCATGATAATCTCCCATATTCAACCGGGTTTACCCTATCCTAATCTTGCATTGTTATCTGGTAAATGCAGTCCAGCTCATCGTCACTGTCATCTTCGTGCACAAGTTCAGTGTAGCGCTTTCCTTCAGCGGGATCTAGCAGAACTATCACACGTAGGGACTTTTTCTCGAAAATCATTTCCTACTTCTTTAGGTTGATGACTCCATTCATATCCATTGTCCAGTCTATTGTGAGTATTTCAGGGTAAGGATTACTCTCATCCACAATCTCTATTCCCTCAAAGTCTGTCTACATGCTCACACCGTCAATATCCACAGTTACCCCTTGCAGTCTTCCCATGGGCACAATCTTTTGTGGATTTACCATTTGTAGTTGAATAGGAGACCACTGTAGTGTAGACCTACCCATGTGTTCCCAAGTTTCCCTTGGTAATACATTTATGTCTGAACCTAGGTCTAAGATTACTTGATCCCTCATGTTTTCCAATTTGTGTTGTCAACCGTATTTCCCGTCCAGTGTGTACAAAATACTTCCCAATTTTTTGAAATACGCGTGGCTCCCTTGACCCTGCGCACCTAGCAATCAATTATTGTAGTCCTTTAACTACCTTATTATCATATAGCAGTTTCATACATGTCTTTAAAAGGTAGTTAGCATCGAGGGATCCAGGCCCATCTCTAGTTGATCCCTACTACTTGAAGTAGAGACCTCCGCGAAGCTCTTCTTAGCTTCCATAAATGTTTCTTTTGTGTGGTCCAAGTCAAATTTAGGTTCCTTCACAGGAGCCTTATGTACCTAGATATCTTCTTCAAGCTTCTTCCCCTTATCTTCCCCCATGGTCATGCCACTTCTGGGCATCATGTTTACTCGCAACATGTTTACTCGCAAAACCACTCTTTATGGAAAGTGAAGTAAAAGCATGCACCTGAGTCAATCAACCATGCCTCATGATCTACATGTGTACCTGAAGAAGTCAAGTACACATCCCCACCTTCATTTGAGGTGGTTTTCACCTCTGCAGAAGGAGCATCATCAGATCGCTTTGTTTTATCAAGAGCTTTAGATTTACAATACCTTTTGTAGTGCCCTTCCCTTCCGTATTTCCAGCACAGCGCCTTTATAGGTTTTACTGGATATTTAGATCTACCTCTAGATTTAGATCTCCAAATCGATGACTTATTTTTGTTTCTGTTATGGGACCGTCCTCATATAGACAAGGCGTAACCATTTTAGCTCTCCATATTTTTCTGTCTCATCTCTTTTGTCAGCAAGGATGAAACTATTTCATCAAACTACAAGGTAGTTGCATTGCTACCTATTGCAATAACCAAACTATCCCATGAATCTGGTAGAGAACATAACAAACTAATGCACTTATCTCCATTTGAAATTTTATATCAACAGATAATAACTGACTTACCACAATATTAAATGCGTTCAGATGTTCTGTCACCGAGTCTCCATATTTCATCCTCAGGTTATACAAATTTTTTCGTAGGAATAGTTTATTCACTAGAGACTTAGATTGGTACAAAGTCCCTAACTTGTCCCACAAAGCCTTCGTCATAGCTTCCCCTGATACATTCAACAATACTAAATCCGAGACACATAATCGTATTGTGCTCTTAGCCTTCCGATCCAACTTTTTCCATTCTTCATTGGACACTCCCGTTGGTTTAGTACCTAGATCTATCACGATCCACTATTTTTTTTCTACCAATAGATCCTCCATCTTGAGTTTTTATAACTCAAAACTATGACTATTAAATTTCTCGATATTTATCTTTCCACTACTCACCATCTTCTTTCACCACCAGAATCAATCCTGCTTACCATAGACCCGAGTGAAACCCCTCAGCAACAAAGGCCTTCTCTTGAAGCCAAAACATCCCTGATACCAAATGTAGGTTTTAACCCCTTACAAAAATTACCTGCATATGAATTATAAGACACAGAAAATAAACAATGCAAGAGAATAACACATAAAACACATATACACAAAGATTTTCCCATGGATCCCAAAACTGGGACTACTAGCTTGATTTTTCATTTTATTCCTTTCAATGTTACAATACATATTTATACATGTTGAATCATCCAACACCATGGACCAAAAAACCATCGCATCCAAAACCATGGACCAAAAACCATCGTGTCCAAAACCACGTGTGAAGAATCATGCACAAAACCATAGTTAGGTCTACCCAACCTAATATAGGGCCCAAAAACAAAATTTTCTAAGGTGATGCCCCAGACCCCATAGAGTGGGGTTACCTGCACCCCTCAAACCCCTTGTGACTACCCCCACTACGCAATCGACGCAATGAAGGGGGGGCTCCGCCCCCGTTCTAACCCCCGGGTTAACTACGTGGGTTATTCGTGGGAAGAATATAACACAACCCAGAAAAGGGGGATCCCTAAATATTTTCAGCCAGCTCCCACTTGGAATTCTTTCTGATATGCCATCGACGAGTAGTATTAACCATTTAGGAGCTATGAATATAAATACATAAATTCAACCATGCTGCAACAAGGATGTGACCAAGACATGTCAGAGTTCAAAAATAATTTTAATACCCTTCGCATGAGGTTGGGTATCAAGGATTTTGAGTGGAATCTAGTACTCAAGTACCATGGTTGTCTACATAAGTACATCTAGGATGAGATGGAGATCCTAGACATCACCTTGCTTTGCACCTCTTATCGATATGTTGTCAAGATTATGAAAACATTTAAACAAAACAAGAATTTGGATCTATGAATTTGAAGCAAGGGAAATGTGCCCCCAAACCACCGAACAAAGGACAAATCCAAGACAATGTGACCCAAGATAACCCTCCAAATATATAAGAAAAGAACAATACCACAAAGATAAATAAGGACACAAGAAAATGGTATGAGTTCCATAAGAGCCCCACTGACAACATCAGTGAGTATCAGGCCAAGAAGTCACTAGTGGACGAGTTGAAGGCTTTAGAATGACATGGATATTTTTACTCTGAGTCACAATCTGACAAGGGGAATGAAGAAGGGAATTATATTATTTATGCACAGACAAGTGCCACCATTTATACCAACAAGATATAGAATATTGAGCGTGAATATGTAGATGAAGTGGTGTTTTTGTTCCACTCACAAATATGGGTGAAGGGTTGCGGATCACCAGATTGTCCAATCAGAGAGGAGTTGCCAGTTATGCCATCTTTGCGAGGTCGAGTCAGAGGAGCATTTTTGCATCTTCCGCTGCCCCCCCTATTATGAGATCTGTGGGCGGTTCCATGGACCTACTTTTGGCAATTTGTTTGACATTAAGAAACTTATCTTATCTTCCGAGACTTCTTCAGATGGACAGATCAGTGGCACTATTCTTCCAGTAGATGTGCAGTATGGCTAGGATATCAATATGTCTACCAGCCCTTCTCCATTGGATGCCATACAAAATCATTCGCTCTTTTTCTACTAATTGAACAGCTCACACCCAATATTTTCCATCCAAACAAATTAGCTTTCTTGTCTTAAACCTGGAGACCTTACCTGGAGACCTAGCCATTGCAGCTATACCTACAACTCCACATCGAACCTCTACCCAACATAGCTCCAACCTAACAGCTTCTGAACTAACTTGTAAGCTAAGAGTCTCTATTGCATCATGCCTTTTTAGTAAGTGGACCTATGCAGTTCATTGTCGAGAGAAGAAGCCAAAAGAACCTCATTTCAATAGAAAACATGAAGCAATTGGGCCTACTGACCACACCACACTCGCAAATGTACACTATCAAATGGATTCACTAAGGACAATATCTCTGTGTCAACAAGCAGTGTCTCCTTCCCTACAACATCATTCCCTTTACAAATGAGATAACGTGCGATGCTTCTCCTCTTGAATTTTGTGATATATTATTAGGCCAACCATACTTGTGGAAGCATCATGTTTCTTATGAATCTAGACATTGCACTATTATTCTTTCTTTGGGAAATACGTTATACATGATATCAGAGGTAGTTATTCCTACCGCAATCTCTTTAATATCTACAAAGAATTGGAGTAAGATCATTTCCAATACTTGAAAATTTTTCTTCCTTATGGTTCACCCTCAGGGATAGAAGAAGATTATGGACACAACCACAACCTCCAGATAGGGCTCCTCTACATAGAAGCAGTGGCTGGACAAGTTCATGGAGGAGTATAGGGACATTTTCACCTCACCCACAAGTGTACCCCTACACTATTAGGTCAAGCACTACATTGATCTTACCTCGAGCACACCACTACACAATGGACTGATCTACCGACGATCTGTTTTGGATAAAGATAAAATTAAGAGGTAGAATCAGGGGATTTGCAGAAATGGAAGATCATGAAGTGTTCATCACCCTGTGGTATCCTGATCGTGTTGGTATAGAAGAAACACAACACCTAGAGATTTTGTATTGATTATCGAGCGCTGAGTAAGATCATTGTCTGGAATAGGTATCCAATCCCACATATTGATGAACTTTTGGACCAACTTAAGGGGGAAAATATTTTAGCAAGATTGAATGGAAGTCTGGGTATCACCAAGTTAAAATTGAACCCTTCAATATGTGGAAAACTACCTTCAAATCCAAGGAGGGCCTAATTGAAGAGATGGTCATGCATTTTGGGTTGATGAATTCCCCCACAACCTTCATTAGGCTAATGGACGATATCTTACAGCCTTTGACCGGCTCATTCATGGGAGTGTATTTGGACGACGTCATGATCTTTAGGCATAGTTTGGAAGAGCATGTACACCATATTTGGGAGGTCCTCCAAATCATGTGACAACACAAGGTGCATGCCAATTTGGAGAAATCCACTTTTGCTATGATCCAATTTCAATATCTAGGGTACATCATTGATGAGTGGGGTGTGTATGTGAACTCATCCAAGATACAATTTATTCGAGATTGGCCATCTCAACCACTCTAATAGAGTTACGTATATTTTTGGGTCTATCCAATTTCTACCATAGGTTAGTGTTAGGTTTCTCTCATATCACTTGGCCTTTGAATCAAGTCACTAAGGGCATAGTAAAAGAAACATTCTTCTTTTCTGAATCCCAACAAAAGGAATTTTTCAAGATGAACCATCATCTTTATTATTCACTAGTGCTCACATTACCAAACCTGTAGCAACCATTTGAGATTGAGACAGATTCCTTTGACTATGCTATCGGGTCAGGTTTTACTTAGACAGGGCATCCAGTGGCGCATCATAGTGAGACACTTTCAGTCACAGCTTGAAAGTATCCCACTTATGATAAAGAAATTTATTTCATTATGCAGGTCTACCAATAATGGAGGAATTACATGATGGTGAAGGAAAAGGTCATCCACACAGACCATCAACCCTTGTAGTTCATACAGACACAAGAAAAGTTGTAGAATGATTGACATAAAAAATGTTTCACATACCTCTAATAGTTCCATTTGAAACTCAAGTATAAGAAGGGAGACACTAATAATGTTGTAGACTTCCTCAGTCGAATGTCATTCATAGTGCTAACCACTTTGCTCGACTCTTGTGGACAAGAGACTTCGGAATTGCCACATTTTTACAAGAGTGATCCAAAATTTGACACCATATACCAAATGGTCCTGGAAGGTAAGAAAGTTCCAAACTTTCACCTTTGGGACACATAATTATGCCACCTGGGACACCTTTTTGTTCCTTCAAGTGAGTGTGCCAAGATGATTTGGGAGGCACACTATAGTCGGATTTTTGGACATTTTAGGGTAAAGAAGACAGTGGTAGTGCTACAAAATTATTTTTATTGGTTGAACCTTCGACATGATGTTGGGAAGTACATAAAATATTGGACTCCCTACAGCATTACCAAACCTACAATCATGAAGCAAGGCCTGTATACTCCCCTTCCTACTCCTTGCCGACACTGGGAATCCATCTCCATGGATTACATGTCAGGATTTCCTTCTAACAACCATGCAAGCAACTATGTTTCCGTGGTCATTGAAAAGTTCTCTAAGATGACCATTTTGGTAGTTTGGAAGAAGAATATCATAACAGAACCAACTTCCAAACTCTCCTTTGAATGAGTATGGGTACACTTTAGGATCCCATAGTCCATCGTCTTAGATCAAAAAAGTCATTTCCCTAAGTTCATTATGTTCAAGCCTCTGGTTGTTGTTGGATACCAAGCTCTCTAAGGCCACGACCTTCCACCCTCAAATTGATGGCCAACCAGAGGTCGACAACATAATGAACACATCATGTCTATGTACAACTTGAAACTCCCACGCACATGGATGAGATCCTTCCCTATGTCCAAAATATCTACAAAAGAGCCCTCCACAACTCAACTAGACATAAAACCTTTCAGGTGGGATTCAAATTCCAAGCACTATGTCCCATTTATGTTTCCATACTATTTCTAGCCACTAAGGCAAATTATGATCATATCTAGTCCAAAGCTGACATATCTAACAACTTCATTGAGAACATTCAACACATCCCCCAGTAAGTCCATGAAATTTTAGACAAAGGAAATTCTAATTATAAACAACATAATGATTAGCAGCAGGTAACATACATGTTCCAGGTGGGAAACAAAGTTTAGTTACATTTGCAGAAGGTGTGCCTCTCTAGGCCCCACTACAATATTCACCCACTCCATTATGTTCCTTAAACCATCACTAAGGCTATAGGGGACAATGATTTTGAACTCAATATTCCACCGTTCCTTGGCCTGCACTTAGTGACCATTGTTGACCAGCTGCAGCCTTACTTTCCCCATTGCTGGACACATCAGACATTTTGGAGCAATTGACACCAACAGAGATCAACCCATCTTGCATTGAATAGACCACAACTAACAAGATCATGGACATGCAGATCAAGAACAATTGCCAGCAAAGGATCTAGATATATCTAGTTGTCAAAGCATGCCAACTCCTTCACTAGGGCAAGTGGCTCACTAGGGACCAGTTTCAATAGAAATTTCCTCACCTCATGGAGGCTCTCCACATAATGGGGACCATTGCTCCTTAAAGGGGAAGGATTTATCTAGATGCATATTGGTGGCCACCCACCTATTCCATATATACCTCTAATCAATTTCATCAGTTTCCTTGATTATAACACAATTGACTGCTTTTAGTATTTTTTTGGGTCATGAACTTTCGAAGTTGTTTTGACCCCCTAAATGATGTTTTTTGAGGTCCTCAGCAAGCTCATACCCATAGGTAGGGGCCTATAGTAACTCCTATAGTACTCGGATATATAAATGAGGTATCATATGCATCAAACAAATATTATATGACCCCAAGAATTGGTATGCCTAGCAAACACCAATGGGGCCCAACAATGCTTGGTGTTCCATCTCCTAGGGATAGGTTATTGATTATTTAGGGTTTCAATTTGGTTATTAGTAATAAAAAGGCCCTTGAGCCTCATTGTAATATAGTTTAAAGGCGTGTAGCTACCACATATCTTCTCAGAGATAAGATACCATCACCTGAGCTAGTATATTTCCATTCATCTTGTAAGCATGTTTCAGTTCTTTGATATTAATGAAATGAAGATTTATTTCTACTACATCTCTGTGTTTATTTTTATATTTTTATTCTATTTCATTCCCGCATAAGTTTGGATCAGTGGTATCAAAGTGATCTACTCTTTCTTTGTTTTTCTTTGCATGTCCCCAACGAGGTCAAGGTATAAGGAGTTAGGGCTCGAATTGGTTGAACCTTTAAAATACTAGCCTCAAAAACCCTGATGACCTCCCATCATGGAAGAAAAGAATGATGAGGGAGCAAGAGATCCTTTCAAAATATTTATCAAGGAATTGATCAAGCAATAGTGGAACACAATCATGGATAAGGTTTCCCAGATCCATCAATGATTACCCATAAGCAACGTATCTTCATCCAATAGCCACTCTAGAGGTGCCACTCCCTTTAAGGTACAATTCAAACTTTAACATTCCCATATTTGAAGGCCATGTATATGCAAATGTTATAGATAAATGGTTAAATATGTTCGAAGGATATTTTTAGGTTTATGATTTTTCCAATTGGGAAAATACTACTTTTTCACTTGTCAAAGTCACCCCCCACATCAAGGACTAGTGGGAGGCCTACTTTGAGAAGAAGGACGAGGGGGAACCCTCACTATTTTCAGTCGTACCCACTGAGAAATTTTTCTGAGATGTCATCAAGGAGAAGTATTACCTTGTTGACAGATATGAAGATAAATACATAAATTGGACTACACTATGGTAGGGAAGGGACCAATACATGCTAGATTTCACAAATAATTTTCATACCCTTCGAACAAATATTGGTATCAAGGATTCTAAGCAGCATCTAGTACTCAAGTATTGTGATTGTCTACACAAGTACATCTAGGACAAGAAGGATTTCCTAGACATATCCTCACTTGGCATCGCCTATCAATATGTTGTCAAGATCAAGAAGAAAATTAAATAAAAGAGGCAAGACTTTCAATCTATGAATTTGAAGCAAGGGAAAGGAACCTCCAAACCAAAAAACAAAGGACAAAGCCAAGGTGGGGTGACCCAAGACAACTTTATTAAGCTACAAGAAAATAAAAAAAAGATGAAGACAAAGAAGGACACAAGAAAATGGTGTGAGTTCCATAAGATCCCCACTCACAACACGAGTGAGTGTGATGCCAAGTAGTCACTGGTGCCCAAGCTAAAGGCTTCAGAATGAGATGCATGTTCCAACAGTGAGTCAGAACCTCACAAGAGGAATGACCAAAGGAATAAAATTATTGATGTGGAGCCCAGTGCCACCATTTCCATCACCAAGATCAAGAATATATAGCTCGAAGAACTAGAGGAGGGGGAGCATCTCTTCAACTCACAAATGTGGGTAAAGGGTTCTTTGTTGCATTTCATTTTCAAATGTGGAAGAGAAAGGAACTACATTTCAACAGAGGTCACGAAGTAGTTGGGCCTACTAACCACAAAATGCTCACAGTTGTATATCATTAGGTGGATTCACCAAGGACACGATCTTCACATTAGCCAGCAATGTCACCTTCCCTACAAAATCAAGCCCTCTACAGATGAGGTATTGTGTGATGTTTCTCCTCTTGAAGTTCGTGATGTATTATTAGGTCAAACATACTTGTGGAAGTGTCATGTTGTGTATGATTCCATGCCTCGAACTATTATTATTTCTTTTGGCAATAAGTTATACATGATACTAGAGGTAGCATTTCCTACCACCATATCTTTTATCTCTGTAAAGTAATGCAGTAAGATCATTTTCGAGACTAGGAAGTTTTTCTTCCTTATGATTCATGCTAAGGACATGAATTATAATCTGGCCACATCCACGGCCTCTAGACAAACCTCCTCTGCACATTAGCAACAAATGGGCAAGGTCATGGAGGAGTACAAGGACGTCTGCACCTCACCCACAGAGGTACCCCTACACTGTTAAGGCATGCACTCCATTGATCTGACCCCAAGTGCATTTCTACCCAATGGATCGATCTATCAATGCTTAGTTCTATAGAAGAATGACATTAAGAAGTAGATTCAGGATTTATTGTAGAAAGGGAAGATCACACCAAGTTCATCACCCTGTGGGAGCCCAATTGTATTGGTAGAAAAGAAAAACAACACTTAGAGACTTTGTGTTGAATAAGACCACTGTCTCAGATAGGTATCCAATCCTATGGATTGATGAACTTATGGACTAGCTGAAGGGGGGAAAATATTTCAGAAATATTGGTTTGAAGTCAAGTTAGCACCAGATGCTAATAGAACCATCAGACATTAGGGGAATTTTGAGGTCTAAAATGGGCCTCCTAGGAAAAATGCATAACCAAAATAAACTTTATAAGAACCAATGGGATTCAAGATGATGATGTCAACCGTGGGGGATGATTCACCATTTTTGGAGTAAAAAAGTAAAAGGATTAAAAAATAATAAAATAATAAAACTACTTTTTCAACTCATATTTTCAACTTATCTCCCTAAGGTTTTACTAAAATTTTGAGTGGGGTTACTCGTTGGATGTAAAATTTAATTCCTTATCCAAAGAGTACCCATGTCACATGCTTTCAATGGACCCTACAACACGAAAAATGAGAAATACATGAAAAAACATGATTGCAATCACGTTTTTCATGTATTTCTTAGTTTTCATTTAGTAGGATCCATCGAAAGTATTCAACATGTGTAATTTTTTGATGAGGAATCAAATTATGCATCCAACGAGTGTTTCCTCTTGAAATTTGAGTAAACCTATAGGGAGATAAGTTGAAAATATGAGTTGAAAAAATAGTTTTTTTCTCTTTTTCCCTCTAAAATTTGATGATGTCATCTAATCTTATTTTATGATTTCCACTATCATTTTATAATTTCCTTAGGAGGCCCATTTTATACCTCAAAAATCCCCTAATGTGTGTGGAATACGGCCTTCAAATCTAAGGAGGGCCTTTTCCAATGGATGGTCATACCTTTTAGTATGACAAAATCTACCACAACCTTCATAAGACTGATGGGCAACATCTTGTGGCCCTTGACCAACTAATTCATGGTAGTGTGTTTGGATGGAATCTTGATGTTCAACTAGAGTTGGGAAGATAACCTACACCATATTTGGCAGGTCCTCCAAACCCTGCGACAACACAAGTTGTGTTCCAATTTGGAGAAACACACTTTTAGTATGACCCAGGTGAAATATCTAGGATACATCATTGATGAGTAGTGTGTGCATGTGGACCCATCCAAGATACAATTTATTTGATATTGTGTAGATCCAACAACTCTAACAGAGCTACGTAATTATCTGGGACTTTCCAATTTCTACTAGAGGTTTGTGTTCGGTTTCTCTCATACCACTTGGCCTTTGAGTCAAGTCACCAAGTGTGGAGTGAAAGAAAATTTATTCAGGTCTAACTCCCAACAGAAGATATTTTCCAATTTGAACCATCACCTCTTCTCTACACCAGTGCTCACATTACAAGGATTGCAACAATGAGTTGAGATTGAGATAGATGCCTTAGATTATGTTATCAAGGTAGTTCTTAGGGGCATCTGATGGAATATCACAATGAGACACTTCCAAAAATGGTATGAAATTATCCCACCTATGATAGAGTGATGTATTCCATTGTGAAATCTTGTTGATAATGGAAGAATTACATTATGTGGAAGGAAACAATAATCCACATAAACCATAAACCCATAAAATTCATACAAACACAAGGAAAGTTGTAGAATGATTGCCATCAGAAATGGTCAACATACTTGGAATAGTTCAATTTGAACATCAAGTACAAGAAGGGCATCATCAATAATGTTGCAGGTTACTTAGCTAACCCCCAGTCATAGCATTGACCACTGTGCTCAACTCTTGTGGACATAAGAATTTAGAATGTCCACATATTTACAAGAGTGATCTAGAATTCAACACCACATACTAGATTATCTTGGAAGGTAAGAAAGTTCCAGAATTTCACCTTCAGGACACACTGTTATGCCTCCTGTGATGCCTTTATGTTCCTTCATGCAAGTGTGCCAATATGATTTGGGAGGAACACTACAATCGGGGGGCTTGACATTTTTGGGTAGAGAATATAGTTGCAGTGTTGCAGAAGTATTTTTATTGCAAAAACATTTGACATGATGTTGGGAAGTACATATGATCCTGCACTACCTGCACCCTTACCAAACATATGATAAGGAAACAAGGATTGTATACTCCCTTGCCTACTCTTCATTGAACCTAGGAATCCATATCCATGGATTACATGTCGGTCCTTGCATCTACCAAGCATGATAATGACTATGTTTTCATGGTCATTGACAAACTCTCTAAGATGGCCATTCTGGTGAACTACAAGAAGAGTATCACAATAGAAGTCATTACCAAAATCTTCCTTGAATGAGTATGGGTACACTTTGGGATCACACAATCCATTATCTTAGATCACGACAGTTGGTTCCTAAGTGCATTTTGGTTAAGCCTCTTGTCGTTGTTGGATACTAAGATCACTAAGTCCATGACCTTCCACCCCTAAACTGATGACCAAGAAGAGCTTGTCAACAAAATGATCGTGCACATCAAGCTTATGTACAACTCGAAGCACCCAATAACATGTGATGATAGAATTCCTTATGTCCATCATAGATACAACAAATCTCTCAAAAAACTCAACTAGCCCCAACCCCTTTCAAGTGGGATTGGCATTCCAGCTACTAAGTGCCATTGATGTTTCCATACCATTTGCAGCTACTCAGGAAAATTTAGCTCATGTCCAGTTCGAAGTTGACAGACATAAAAAATTCATTGAGCGCATTCAACACATCTGTAATACGTCAATGAAATATTGGACAAAGAAAATGAAGTATAAATAGTGTCATGATCAACTTCAGGTACCACATATATTCTATATGGGCAACAAAGTTTGATTATGTATGCATAAATAGCACCTCGTTGGGCTCCACTTCATAATTAGATCACTTTGATATGGAACTTATACCATCACTAAGGTTGTAGGGGACAATGATTTCAAGCTCAACATTGCACCATTCCTTTTCGTACACCCAACATTCAATGTGGACAAGTTGTGGCCATACTTTCCCCCATTGTTGGATACATCAAACATTGTTGAGTAGCTCAAACCAACAGATCTCAACCCAATCTAAATTTCATACGACACAACTAATACGATGATGGAAATGTATATCAAGAAAACTCACCAAAAATGTATCTAGCTATATTGAGTTTTCAAAGCAATCCAACTCCACTAGGGTAAGTGGCTTAGCAGGGACCACATTCAACAAAACATTCCTCACATCATGGATGCTTTGCACACAATGGGGACCATTTCTTCCTAAGGGGGTAGGACTAATCCATGTGGATATTGGTGTCCACCTACCTATTCCACCTATATCTTCAGTTGGTTTCATTAGTTTCCTTGATTATAATACAATTTACTATTTTTAGCAGTTGTTCTACTTCTAGAGCTGTTTTGAACCCCTAAATGGCACTTTTTTGAGGTCCACAGTAGGCTTGTAGCCATGGGCTAAGGCTTGTCAGAAATTCTATACTACTCAGATGGATATTTATAATGAGGTATCATAAGTGCTAAACAAAGATCATATGATCGAGTTACAACCCCAGGAACTTGGTTGCATAACTAAGCCCAACGGGGCCCACAAACGCTTGTCATTCCATCTCCTAGGGTTAGGTTTTTGGTTGTTTAAGGTTCTCCTCATTATTCAATAATAAAAATTCCCTCGAGCCTCATCATAACATAGTTCTGAGGCATGTAGCTACCGCATATCTTCTGAGAAATAAGCTACCATCATTTCAGCTTGTTTATTTCCATTCTCCTTGTAAGCATTTTTTAGTTGTTTGATATTAATGAAATCAAGATTTATTTCTACCACGTCTTTGTGTTTATGTTTATATCTATATTATGTTGACTTCTGACAAAAGTCAAGATCATATATTATGAACTACTATAATCTACGTGGATGCATCCTAAATGATAATTTGAGATTAATATGCCATTTTATGTGAAAATAAAATTTCAGATAGCTTTTCAACCCTACTAGTGCGCTTATCAGAAAAAATCACACTGATGCATTTAAACCATAATAGCATTTGTGTATTCAAATAATACCTACACTGGTTTTTGGGATTCTAAAAAATATAAAATATGTTATCATATTAGTGCTATTGTACAAAAATGTACCGATGCGTTTAAATAATAAAAACACAGTATGCACCTATTTCCTAAATTTAGAAAATAAAAATGAATTCTAACATATTTTTGCTCTTATAAAAATTACAACACCGATGGATTTAAATACAAAGCACACTTTTGTGTCAAAACATTAATCACATCATTTTAGGACTTCAAAAAAATATATATATATTTATATCATGTCGGTGCGTTGAAACATTTTGGCACCCCGACAATTTCGGTTCACTTTTCTTATAAATGCAACGGTGCTCTTTACTATTGAACGCACTAATATTCTCGTAAAGAGACAAAAATACATTTTTTCTGTCTCTTGAAAATTAAAAAATGAGCAAAAATTTCTTTCTCAAAATCTAATGCCATAAAGTCTTTTAAATATAAAAAATATATTCACTATTTCATTATTTTTCCCAAAATTTTAAGGGAGTGATTTGCAAGAGAGACATGTTAGGAACATTGTGTAATAGAAATATACTTTGGAGCAACAAAACTATTGAGAATATCAGAAGTTGAAAGGTATGATGATTCACTCAAAACCCAACATAGTAAAAATTTAAATTTTATTGTTTATTTTACTAATAAAAATTAATTACAATTTTGATTAAGGTGTAAATAAAAGAGAGATCATTGGCAAGAGAGACATATTGGAAGCATTGTGGAGCAACAAAATATTTTGGATCCACAGAAAGATTAGAATTTGGAAGGTATGGTGATTCAATCAAAACTTTACATAGTAAAATTTGTAAATTGTACTCTTGATTTTACTGCTAAAATTGTTTATGAATTCTGTTAGATTTATTCATGATTCAGAAAAATAAAAATTAAAACCCATGTATAATAGAAAATTTACTATTGATTTTACTAGTAAATTTTTTTACGATCTTTGTTCCTATTTAAATAATTAAAATTCAGAAAAAAAATAAACAAAATACTTCAATACTTACCTTAAACCCTTTCTTCTTCTTGCTTATGCGACTGTAAAATTTTACCTTAGGGTTTAAATCCCTCTAACACTTCACAATTAGGATTTTTCATTTTAGGAATTTCAGTTTTAGTGGGTTTGTGTACTTACACTATGTTGGGAGTTTGACATGTAAAAAAGGGGCATTGCTTATTCAATTAGATCCAAACCCTGTCGACCCTGTCTTTTTTTTTTAAACGGATATATGTTTTGTGGTGCATCCTATCTAATGTAATGCATTTGTGTGCCCTATATAATATAATACGCCGATATATTATAACATGATCGGTTTTGTCTAGTTTTTTCATTGTTGCTCTTGGTGTAATATAAATCACCCACATGTCTCTTCCAAATAGCACCATTAAGTCGTTGCAGTGCATTTATCATTAAAAATCACACTGTCATGATTTAAAATTAGTTTAAAAATTGATTGTTTACTGACGATGCTGAAAATTAAACGACCATTGCATTTAATGGGATAAATAAAGCGATGCATTTATTCAAATAAACTCACTATTTACCAAAGTTTTTTTTAGCTCAAATTTATTTCATTGATGTATAAAATGTATTTAATGGTTTCTGTATTGAACAATACATGTTGTATATTGATAAACAATATCTAAGAAGGTGTCAACTAACAAAAATATTGATCGACATGATAACAACGTCAAAAAAATCATAGAGCGCAAGTTCTTTGTAAATTCTTTACATAATTAATATGTTTGAACTATATGTAAGTTTAACTAATATGTATTGGTTAGTGTGGGTCATGCATAGCCACAAAATGAAGAAGTTCGGTAAGATTATTTATAATCTAAGTGAGGAAGAGTGTAAAATCCTGATTGAAAAATTACAAAAGGATGAACCAGATGAATGAAAAAATATTATTCAATATGAATTTTATTTTTTTTAATTTTCAATTATATATAATTAATAATATTAGGTAACATGTTTCAAACAAACTCTAATTCATATATGAATTAGAAATATTTTCGTATAATCTATAGGAGGTTTTTTTTCGATGCGTTTCAAACATCGAGTGTGTTCCATTGTCACAACAAGATGAAGAGGCAGACCAAGGCATATTCTTGAATAGAGAGCAATGAAGAGACCCTTAGTTCATATAATGAATATAATAAACAAGTAGTTTATGAATAACGTTATTTCTAAGTTTATAACCTTAATTATTAAGATCAAACAATATAAATAAAATCTAGTAAAGGTTAGTGTTTCAAAGAAAATAAATAAATAAATATATATATTATAATATAATATATATATACAAGAATCAAACAATCAAAGTCAAAATTTAAAACCACCAGGATTTGAACTTAAAAATATAACAAAATGGGTCAAGACGATATTAATGAATAATTGAGTCAAGATCCTATTAATAAATAAAAATAATTAATGGAAAAACAATAAAATATTCACATAGTGTAAATAACTAAATTTAAAATAAATTAATCAAAATTAATGTGAAAATTAATCAGGGTCGACCATAAAATATGGGACTCAGGCCCTACAATTAATACAAGGAGCCATGAAAAATCAATAAAATAAACAAAGTGTAACATAAAATACTTAAAGGAGCTAAGAATGAACAAGATGATAAAAATATACTTAAAATAACTAAGAAAGACTATGAAAAACAAAATAGATGAAAAAACCAATCAAAATATTATTAACAGTAACAAAAAATAAAATAAAAAGGATACAAATACGTACACAAATACATAAAATAGAAAAACAAATCTCAAATAGAAACTTAAAAAACTAGGAGGATAGGATACAGACCCAACTTCTACTAATATTCCAACGATCGTCTCTACTCAAATTATTGGGCCTTTTTTCAATTTCTAGTGCCGCCCTGAATTTATGATGATGGAAATGACTAACCCTCGCAATGACTTTGGCATTGTCAATGCATATGTGATGCTTATATTTTTGTACATGTTTTGCCAAAGCAGAGGAGCAAGTCCTACCATGCCTATTATTAGCAGCATGTTCATGAATATCTTGATTAATTGAGCGACAAGTCTCACCAATGTAAGGAGTCCCACAAGAGTAAGGGATAATGTAAACACCTTTCAAATTTTTATCTTACAGAGCTCTAAAGGGTTTTTAGAGGCCTAAAGGTTGACAGAACCTTATGCTTCCTTAGGATCTTCACAATCTTGTCAGTGGTCCCTTCGGTAAAAGGGAGATGAACACCTAAAAATCGATCCTTCGTTTCTTTCTTAGCTTTAGGACCAGTTTTAGATTTAAATAAAGCCTTGTTATATTGGTTTATTTGTAACCAATATTAAAGAAAACACTTAGGAGGCATGCTTTCTTATCATTAAGATGATTGTCATCGGAAACTCTTAAAGCTCTAGTTGCTAAAGTATTTAAAACACCAAACGTTTGAGTTGGGAAATGATGAGAATTAGCATGAAGATATTACTCCGTCTGAGTTTTCTTTTGAAAGACTTTATGAGAAAAAGATTCATTATCATTCCTTGAGAGGAGAAAATCAAGGAAGGGAATACTACCATTACTTTCAAATTCCATGCTGAACTTTATGGAACAAAATTGATTGTTAAGATGAAGGGAAAAAGTTCCAACTCTTCCTTACTATGGGACCATATGACACAAGTGTCATCCATAAACCTCTTCCACATCTTAGGTAGAAGACAAGAAGAGGCTAAAGCCTTTGATTCAAAATAATCCATGAATAGATTAGCCACTATAGGGGAGAGGTGGGAATCCATTGCGACACCCCAAGTTTGCTCATAAATTTCCCCATCAAAAGAGAAGAAAGTAGAGGTGATATAGTGTTATAGCAGCTACAACTACCCTCCAAAATTTTGGATCTCATGTAAATTTTGGAGCCTACCTTGGATCCTATGATTGATCATCCTTGGTCACTTGTTGGTAAGATGATGATTTCAACCTGCCGTCCTTGATCCTAAGAGTTGTCTATGTTCTCATCTTTATGCAACACATGTCATCATCTGGCATAGGGGTTGTTGTTTGTCATGCAAAGGGAATGTTGTCTTTCTTCAAGGGAATTGTGTGCATATGAGTTGTTGTTATCACATAGACATGTTTCATACTCACTTCATGCACTCTTGTCATGAAGTTTGTTGCATCAAGAAAAGTATGTCTTATGCAATATGGATGGTCTATGTTGTGTCACTAAGTGTCCGCGTGTGATCATAGTCAAGTCCTACTATTGTTTACATATGTTTCGTTCACCTCACACTTAGCCATTTTACCAAGCAACATAGCCCCATCTAGCTTCCTAGAATTGTGCACCTTGCTTCTGCAACCATCAAGATTCCTCTGTTGCCTCCTGGAACGCCACCGTGCACAGAGACACCAACCTCCCTTTTCCTGCGAAAACCCTACAACTCGTAGACACCCCAACCAACATTGTTTTCCAAAAATGTGCAGAGTAGTTAGGCAGGCATCACTGCTCTATAGAAATGGCATAATAGTCCAACTGCACTGCACTCAGAAATTACAGAGAGGTGTCCTCCCAGTACCCCCATTCTGTAGCAGTATCTTTTGCCTTAAAACTGTAAAATGTTGTCCAAGCTACCCTATCTGTCTTACGTGAAGAAATTGCGCAGATGGGTTTCCTAGGGCCTCATTTTGGCAGAAGTCATTGTTCATTGAAGTTACGTATATCTACCTCTGAGTGACTACAAGAAAAGGTGACATGTTGAAATCACTTCCAAGGAGTTGAGGAGAAGGACCAAGGAACCAAGTAATGGAAAATATCAGGACCACATGTAAAATCCGTTGGATGCATGATCATCTTGAGGGTAACTATGGTAAGCAAAGAACACCTTCCAAAGTACACCTCTTATTTGAGTTTGCAAGATGACTTGTCAATGTCATATCATCTTGTCCTCAGTAACATGCATGTGCACAAACACAAAATGTCATTGTATGTGTTTCTTCTAGATGTCTTGCTTCCTTTTCACTTTTTCAACCCAACTGTCATCTTCAGCATGCTGACTCCTATGGAATTTTTGTGGCCTCATTCTGGTGAGGTTGAAATTTGTGTTTACGTTGTGTTCGTTATGTAAAACATCTATCACATTCACACATGATGTTGTAAGCATTGTAGTGCAAGTGTCATCACAGTCATTTGAATTTATATCTCAAGTGTCATGCTTGTCACACACTCCTGTTGATCAGCCACAGTGAGTGTATGTTGTCTTGATGGTTCAATGTGTCTTGTCATTGCATCATGTTGGGTTTGTTTTTCCAAGGTCATGCATGCACAAGTTCACTCACTCACAACTTAGTCATTTTGTTGAAACTCTATCGACTGGACCTCCCTCCAATAGCCAGACCTTTACTGAGCTGCACTGCACAGTATTAGCTCTCAGTTAACATCTACTATTGCCCAGAATCACAAAGATATTGAGGTTTCTTCCTAGGCAGTCCGCACTGCACAATCTTGGAGTCAACCTGAATGATTTTCACCCAAAATAGTGAACACTTTTCTCAGCAAGCCATCTCAATCTGTGCTGCCCACAAGGAACACCATTAGCCGTCCAACTGGTCAACCAGAGAGTTTGATTGGGTTGTGACCATGGGACTCACTCCTATAAAACATTGCATAGAAGATGTCGAGCATTTTTATTTCCACTGACTAAAGAAACTATGAAGACATCTCGGACAGAAACCCACTATCTGTCACTGCACTTCCCTAAAAAATTACATAGCTTTTCCAGCCAGTCACTCTATTAACCGACCTGCTACTCCTCCTGAAAACTGCATAGTTTTCATGAGAACTCTCCCAACTTCCCAGAATCCCACTTAGCTCAGAAACTACGCAAGGATGTCTAGCAAACTATCCTCCAAGCACTATGTAGTTTTTCCAGCAGCCTCTTGCATCCCATTGCCAACTCCCTGTAAAAATTGTGCAAATTTTACTAGCAGCCTCCCACAACCTACAACCAGCTCCTTGAAGTAATTATGCAGTTTTCTCTATTAGTCTCCCTCTGCTGCATGCAATGTCTTCCTAAAGAAATTGCGCAGATTTTCTCTCCAGCCAATCCAAATCCCATAAAAAGTCACTATTGATCTAGACTACCCATCTCAACCTCCCAATGGCCTCTGTGAAATTTTCATGGACAGTACCAAGAGCCTGCATCCTGACCTGAAATGAGCTCTACGAAATTTTAGAGCCTTGTCCTCTCTCCAAGTAACCTGCATCGAGAAGAAAAAAACAGTGCATCATGGTAGACTAGGAGATTTCTAGATTTGATGTCGTCTCATCATGAGTGATTGCATATTCAGGTACATGGATGAGACATGGTGTGACAATGAACTACAAGGAGACGTGTTCACGAATTTACAAACACGTGGAGCATGCTAAAGTACAAGTGAAGGAGAGACATGCACATGAAACATCAAGTGGACACCAAGACCATCGAAGACTCTACACACTTTGCCATGTAGAGGTGAAGCTATGATACACCAAGAGCACACCCATCACTCAGTAGCACTGTAGCTCAACATACACACCACCAACATCATGAACATACTAGGTTTTTCATGTTGATTCATGTCATGAGTCATCTCGGCTACATCACTACTATGGGCCACACTGTTGTAATAACGTGGAAGTCCAAGAGACCCACATGTACATCTGATGTGTCATGCAAAGTTGAAGAGCCATGTAAGTCAAACAGTAATTAGGGAATTCAAATAGTCACAAGGGCCAGTTTTACTCTTAGCTATAAATACCCCTCATTTCTACATGCAAAATACTTTTCACCTTTGCTCCTCCCACATAGCCTTGAGATTATGTATCTTTTCTTTGAGGAGTGAGTAGTGACTCCAACACCCCGCTATCGGGGTTAGTGACATAATGGTGTACGGACATGTCTTGGAACTTTTGCTTAATTCAGAAGTATGTTAAGAGGCCAACACATTTTCACACATGAATTGCATTTGTTTGTAAGACTATTATTTGGACGCTTATAATGCATGTTTCTTTAACTTGTATTAAGATAGTTGAAATATTTTAGTTGTTTTAGTACATATGCTATTGGAAATGTGTTGTATCAGTTGTTAATGTTGTCTCACCCATGTGGGCTCTCCCACCGGACACTCGACAAATTCATTCTTGTAAACTTGCTATAACACCCGTCGCAATCATGTGGACTATTCCTCTAGGTGTTGTACGTGCTATCTGTTCACCTTATGTTTGTGAATGCCACATGCATGTGGACTAATCTAACTGAAGTTGTGCATGTCCTATTGTGTTGTGTGTCTCTAATAGAGTTGGGACTATTCCCTTTCAACCTGAGACTCACTTCCATCCTCTCCCTCTATAGTGAAAGAACTCTGACTCAAGCAACCCTAAGAACTCACTAGGCATGCAAACCTCATTGTTGGAAGACAAAGTAAACCACTCTCACGTGCTAACAAGCAAGAGGTAAGGAAAATATTTAAGATAATGGAAACCGGGCCATGATACTAGATGGGACTCCTACACCAAACAATGTGAGGTCTAGTTCGGACTTCATACTGGGGAGATCCCTTGAATGTTGGCAAGTCCAACACCATCAACATTTTTAGTGGTAGAAGGATTGCCAAATGACAAGGTGAGTCCTCAAAATATATTTTGAATCTTCGCATACTTATCATGACTAAACACATAATTTCTCTTCCAGAGTGTATGTATTATGAAAATGACTTTGAAATCTTGGAACAGCTCTCGAATAAATTGTCACATAAAACATACGATGGTGGAGGCCAAGTAGCCTTAGTTACACAAAAGGTTGGTGTTGTAGGCTCCTATGAAAGGCATGAATTCTTTGAAGATATATAACCTGTGCACTGTTCATATACACACTTCGAGGGCACCCACTACATTGGTGTGCCACGTTGCCCAAAAAATCTATTTAATTTCTCCCTCATATGGTCGCAGAGATAGACCATGCTTTCAATCATTTTGACCATAAAGCACTAAAAATATATTCTAAAAGTATGGAAAGCACCTGATGTACCCATTGAGAAATTTCACACGCGGCTTTGTACTCTTGCATACCAATTTCTTGAAGATGAAATTGATTGAGAATTTCTCGATGGAATATTTAAGTATATTCTTTACATATCTGAAAATCCACAATTCTTGGTGTCATTCAAATACATCCCAGTAGACCTCAATGTTAGAGGTGCTAAATCTAAGACAGAAAAGGTCAATGTCACAAGTGATTATGCATTCTCTTCTCATCAAACAACTCTAGCTCCACATTGTGAGGTGAGAGAAGGTGTGCGCACATATGTTGAACTATCAAGCCCTCCCACCCCACCTGCTCTAAATGTCTACACAGATTTGACTTGCAAACCTGCTGGTTGTCACTTGGACTTGATATCTTAACCTCCATCCCTGCATTCTGTTGATCCTCCAAATTGTACTGTCTTGTGTTCTTCTGTTCCAAACTCCACACTTGTTGTCAATGAGGATCAAGTTTTCAACGAAGCTAGTTTTGTGGAGCTAGCCAGTGTAATCATTCATGATGTGTGTGTTCGGGAATATAAAGAAGAAACTACAGTGAAGGATGACTCCCTTCCATCCGTGCCTCATCTGTTCTATCCTAACATCCCTTGTGATCCTGCTACTTTTGATTCTCCCTGTGAAAAATCATTTTTGGATGTTTCTACTTCTGATTGTTGAGGGGAGACACCAGATGTCAGTCTTTCATTACATTGTGGAGAGTACACATCTTCCTCTAAAAATCTATTCTATATGTCGTCTATCATTTCATAAAACAAAAAGGGTGAACATCCTTTCTTATCATCTACCCCTCTACATGATTCATCAAATCCTAAGGATGCTGACAAACATCCCAAATTTTCTGATCGTGACTATCATGATCTCTCTACTTATTTATTTGATCACGATGTCAATTCACTCATTATTAATCTATCTAGGACATTGGTCTCCAATGATCTACGTATTGACAGAGTGGAAACCCCATAGGATATTGAGGCACTTTAGCTTGGGGTGATGGTTATGTTAAGACATCATTGTCCTAAGGTTAGTTCCACTTCTTATCAGAAAAATTTAAAATATCTAAGGCTCCTCATCACTCTCTTCTTCGCATTGAATATCAACCAAACACCCATATTTCGCTTCCTCCACTTGAATCACATGATCCCATCGCTCAATATTTAGAGGAATACTACACAAAATACAGACTTGCAAAGCATAAGATGTTGGTCTTTCTCGTGTTCACTCGTATGTCACATACCAAAGAGCATGTATGTTTACTATCTGCATGTAAAGCATCACAACACCATGGTACATCTGCAGAATGTTTGTTTTGTGCATTCGCTCTTATTCTATGGATGTTTCGGAACTCGAACCATGTTTGTCTTTATCGATCTATATTTCTTGTTTTTTGGTTTACATGCATATCTTTCTTGTTAACGATGCCTTCACCAACATGGCCTAGCGAATGCACTAGTGGTTACATTGGAAATATCACTTCACGTGAGTAGGCCCATGCACTATTTAGCATAGGAGTAGGAGTAGTCTTTTCTTCTTTCTTGGCTTTTCTTACTGGTTTACATGTTTTTTTGCTTGCTTACTTGGTTTTGTTTGCTTTATTTCTTTCTCTTCTTACTTGTTTTTCTTTCAGTTTACTTTTGTGTTTTTTCTTTTTCTTTCTTTACTTTCTCATACCTGTAGGTTAGCCTCTCGTGAAAGCGTGTTTGGGTCTCAAGACAAGCTGGGAAAATCTTAGAGGACATATACAACTATCAAAAATTGGTTATTTGTTGTCCTCTCTCTTTATGAAGATCTTGTTGTCTTCAGTCGATGATTCCTTGATGGAAAATATGTTTTGTTCAAAGTGAGTCTTGGTGAAAACACAATGATTGCACTCTAACTAGCACTACCTACTCTAGTCGGTTGTTTTGGGTTAAACCTTATCAGCTAAGTCAATTAGATTAAGGTGAGGGGGGGAACCTTAACAAGTATGTCAGAGTTATACATAACATACTTATCTAAAGGAACAATCTCTTATGCTGTCAATAAGTCAGGATCCATTTATCGCCTATGAAATAAATAAGTGCCTATGCACAATTCTTTGAAAAATGAAAAAACGAAAATATGGAAATCCTGAAAAAATGAGTAAGGAAAAAGAAGAGAAAGGATTCCTACATAGAGAGGTGATGCAAGTAACTCTGTTAGAGTACTAACCAAGCTCGTTTGGAGAAGAGTGATGCTTGTGTTCCTGCTTGACTTCACCGAGGTACTGTCTAGGCCTGCTAGCAGTGGAGAAATACCATAGATGAAAATTGAACTTTGACCATCATATTACTTGTGCACCAATATACTCCTCATCCCCAATCGAAACAACTAGTTGGAACTGCCTTGAATGTGTGCTGAGTGATCAAGAAAATGGTAGGGACTGCATCTTTCAACCAAGTTAGTGTGGAAACCACAGTGATCAAAGAATCAAACAATACTTCCGGAAGGGTTAGAGTCACTTTTCACGAAACAAGATCCATAGAAAGAGATGGAGTTCTACCAATGTGTTACCAAGTGTTGTAGTGGATACAACCACCCTCCAAAATTTTGGCTCGCATGAAAATTTTGGAGCCTACCTTGGATCCTACGATCGATCATCCTTGGTCACTTGTTGGTAAGCTGATGATTTCAAGCTCCCTTCCTTGATCCTAAGAGTTGTTAACATTCCTATATTTATGTATCATGTGTCATCATCAGGCATAGGGGTTGTTGTTTGTCATGCAAAGGAAATGTTTTCTTGCTACAAGGGAGTTGTGTGCATATGAGTGGTTGGCATCACATAGACATATTTGACACTCAATTCATGCACTAATCCAAATTTAAACAAGAACACAAAAAATTACAGATATAACCATGAATACACAGATGCAACAGAAATAACACTTTATTTCATTAATATCAAATACTGAAATATGCTTACAAACAAAATGAAAATAAGACTAGCTCAGGCAATGGTAGCTTATCTGTAAGAAGAGTTGTGCTAGCTACATGCCTATGAACTGTGTTACAATGAGGCTCAAAGGTCTATTTATTATTTATAAACAATGGAAAACCCTAAGCATCTGAAAACCTAACCCTAGGAGATGAACAACCAAACTATGGGCCCCGTTTGGGTAAATTGGTACATCAACTCCCCAGGGTCATAACTTTGGCACACAATCTCTGTATGACATGCACAATACATCGTTAGAAAGATATATATGAAGAATACAAATTTTGATTAGACAACATTGGTCAATGACCAATTTTGGCCCTAGGTATCCCAGACAAACGTCACTTAGGGCCTTAAAATGGCTTCGGAAGTTCAGGACCTGAAAAACTGCCAAAAATAGTATATTGTGCTACAAATAAGGAAACTGAAAAACGAAAATAAAAAATGGTGGGGGTCCAAGTGGAATTTGTGAGTGACCACCAATATCCACCTAGATCATTCCTCTTGCCTTAGGAAGAAATGGTACCCATTGCATTGAGTTCCTCCATGAGATGAGGAAACTTGTGCTGAATTTGGTCCGTGGTTAGCCATGTGCCTAGGTAAAGTAGTTGGCCTGCTTTAAAAATTCAATATAGTTGAATCCTTTATTGTCTAGTGTACTTGATCTACATGTCCATGATCCGATCAATTGTGGCTTGTTACAAGTAGTCTGGATTTAACTCTTTAAGTGTGAGTTGCTCTGCAATTTCTAATGTGTCCAACAATGGTGGGAAGTATAGTTGAAGGTGGTCCACATTGAATATTGGGTATAGGCCAAGGAATGGGGGAATGTTGAGCTCAAATGCATTCTATCCCATAACCTTCGCAATTGTGTAAGGACCATATCAGAGTGTTCTAATTTTCTGATAGGCTCTGGTAAGGTGTTCCTTTTGCAAATGAAATCGAACATTGTCACCCACCTAAGACTTGTGTGGCACCCAATGTTGATCATGTCATTGCTTGTACTTGGCATTTGATTTCTCCATAATTTCATGGACCAACTAGTAGATGTGTTGGATGTTCTCAATGAAGTTGCTTTCCTTATCGGATTGGGACTAGACATGAGCTGAATCTGCCTGAGTAGCTGCAAGTGGCATGGACACATCAATGGGACATAGTGGCTGGAATCCCAAGCCCACGTGACAAGGGTTGTGGCCAATGGAGCTATGGAGATCCCAATTATAGTTGTGTTGGACACAGGGGAGGATCTCATCCCATGTGCATGGATGCTTTGAGTTGTACATGTGCAAAATGTGTACGATCATCCTGTTGAAGACCTCTTGTTGACAAGCTTAATCCTCTCTACAGAAAAAGACGATCCCTCTAGCCCTATGAGTTGGAGTAGGAATTCAAGGGTCAATCAAATACACATCTTCCTAGATTATAATTGAAAAGTAGAACAAGAGAGAAGGCCTATGTTATGAAACCAGCTCAAGAAGAAGATAGAAAAGAGAGATCAACGCCTTAAAATTCAACCTCTTCAAGGGGGCAACCTCCTTTACGTTACATAACTGAACAATTCTTGGATGATTCAAATGACAAAACCTCCTTTCTATATATAGGAGTCTAAGGAGTCACAATATAACCCAGCCGGCCTAACAATAATAACATAAAGCCACAAAAATAACAATAGAGGGATTCTATGGGGCACAGTAATAACAATATGGGGACAATAGGGGCACAAAAATATTAATAAGGGGTACAACTACAATAACAATGGGGTAATCACTAGTATTATAGGGACCCAACATGCCCCTCCCTTAAAAAACTGTTGTCCTCAACGCTTGAGTAGTTCTGGGTGCTTCTGTATAAAATTCTCATCCTCCCATGTGGCATATTCAGCGGATAAGTTCTTCCACTTGATAAGATACTCTGAAATTGACCGATTTCATAGTTGTCGAGTTCTTGTTTCTGTGACTGCTTCCAGTTCCAATATAATTTTTCCTTCCTCGTCAAGTTCAGACAATATTGTTTGAACTAGGAGCTTGTCACCTATAACCTTCTTTAAACATGAAACATGGAAAACTGGGTGCAATCAAGAAGCTGCAGGAAGCTCCAATTTGTATGCCATAGTACCAATCTTTTGCAAAACCTTATACGGACCATAATACTTTGGTGATAATTTATTATACTTCTTAGCTTGCTTGAGGGACATTTTATTATAGGGTTGTAGCCATAGGAATACCTAATCACCTACATCAAAACTTCTTTGGCTGCGATGTTGATCTGCCTGTTGTTTCATTCTATTCTGTGCCAACACAAGGTTATCCTTTAAGAGATGGAGGACTTGTTTTTGATGTTTGATGTGTTGTTCCACTGCTTGAACCTTAGAATTTTCTCTTCAATATGATATGATGGATGGTGGCTAATACCCATAAAGTGCCATAAATGGGGTCATTTTTGTTGCTGTATGGAAGGAAGTGTTATACCACCATTCAGCCAGAGGCAACCATTTGACCCATTGTGTCTGTTTATCAGATACAAAGGAACGAAGATATCCTTCCAAACATTTGTTTACTATCTCAGTTTGCCCATCAGATTGAGGATGATAAGATGAGCTATGAGCTAACTGAGTACCAAGACAAGAAAATAATTTTGTCCAAAAATTTCCAGTGAAAAGGGGATCTCTATCACTTACAATAATCTTTGGGTTTCCATGTAGCTTTTGAATTGTTCCATAAATGCAGTAGAAACTGTACTGGCTTTAAATGGATGTGATAATTCACAAAAGTGTGCATACTTGGTAAGTCGGTCAACTGCCACCATGATGGCACTATTTCCCTCAGACTTGTGTAAACTTGTGATAAAATCCATTGAAACCTCCTCCCAACATTGGCATGGAGTGGATAAAGGTTGTAATAAACCGGGGGTCTTAATTGTTTCAACTTTATTTTGTTGGCAAACCAAACATCCCACCACAAAATTTTTAATATCCGATTTAAGGCCATCCCAAAAAAATTCCTTCTTAACCGTGTGGTAAGTTTTTAAAAATCTTGAGTACCCTCCTAAGGGAGAAGTGTGCAATTCCATAAGAATCTTTTGTTTGAGTTGGGAATTCATACAGAGGTATAAGCGATCTTTGTACCATAACAAATCATTTTTCTAGCTAAATGTATCAAATGTACTGGAATCTTGTTGTAAATTTCGAATAAGTGCCCACACTTCTTCATCATTCTTCCATTCCTCCATTGATTCGTTTATCCAATCTGGTTGAATAATAGAAATGGCGCACAATAATGCTTCCACATCCTCATCCTTTCTTGAGAGTGCATCTGCCACCACATTTTGCTTCCCTTTTTTGTAGATGATTTCAAAGTCATAACCCAACATCTTTGTGACCCACTTTTATTTCTCTTCAGAGGATAATCTCTGTTCTAAAAAGTATTTAAGGCTATCATGATCTGTTTTTACCTTGAAGTGTCTTCCCATTAGGTAGGGTCGCCATTGCTTAAGTGCATGGAGTATTGCCAACATTTCCTTCTCATAAATAGCTTTGTGTAAAAACTTTCCCTTAATTGGAAGACTTTCAAAAGAAATGGGTCTTTCATCTTGCATTAAAATAGCACCAATTCCATTTCCTGAAGCATCACATTCCACAATAAAGGTTTTTGTGAAGTCTGGTGTAGCTAAGGCAAGTGCTTGGCACATTTCCTCTTTAAGATGTTCGAAGACCTTTGTTGCTTCTGAAGTCCATGAAAATGCATCTTTCTTCAATAGTGTTGTTAGAAGTGCTGTTATTCTCCCATAATTCTTAACAAACTTGCGATAATACCCGGTCAACCCGAGAAATCATCGCAGATGCTTTATGGATGTGGGGATTCTCCATTCATTAATGGATTTAATTTTCCTAGGGTCTACCTTAACTCCTTCATGAGATACAATATGACCCAGATATTCCACCTCTTGTACTCCAAAGAAACATTTGGATCTTTTTTGCATATAATTGTTTCTCCTCCAATAGTTGTAGCACCTTGTCAACATGTTCAACATGATCCTTCCAAGACTTGTTGTAGATTAGTATATCATCAAAAAATACTAACACAAATTTTCTAAGGAATGGTTTGAAAATTGAATTCATCAACCCTTGAAATGTTGAGGGTGCATTGGTAAGGCCAAAAGGCAGGACCAAAAATTCATAATGACCCTCATGAGTTCTAATGTTTTCAGAATGTCTTCAGTCTTCATTCTGATTTGATGATATCCTCAACAAAGATCCAACTTGGTGAAGTAAATTGATCCATGCAATTCATCCAGTAATTCATCAATGACAGGAATGGGAAACTTATCTTTAATAGTGAGCTTGTTGAGCTCCCTATAATCTAGACACATGCGCCATGATCAATCCTTCTTGTGCACCAATACTACTGGAGTAGAGAAAGAACTTTGACTTGGTTGAATTATCCCAGCCTCTAGCATTTTTGCAACCATATGTTCAATTTCACT